>ML845934.1:19709-30937 GCA_009831015.1 Picea engelmannii | reverse complement strand
TGTATATCTGTTGTGGTTCTTTTGTATTTAGTCTTTGGTTCTTAACAAGCACTCAACTCCTCTTTAGATATAGTGACAGAATGGATGGCTTGGAAACCTAGCCATGGGAGAGATATCATAATTGGGACTGATCCAATGGTTGGGGCACATAGATATTATAAATTATCAAGGAATATTATACAAACTCTGAAGATAAAAGAGATTGAATATTTAACACAAGCAAAGAAATTGGATATGGAGGATCTGAGACATACAAATTGGAAAAATGCTGAATTACTATGACTGGAAGGGGAACATAAAAAGGAGTGGAATAAATTTATCAAGGGATTAATAGGCTCAGGGATTGATTTAAATGCTGAAAAATATACTTTATTGTGGTCCTAGGACACTAAGAGGGGACATTTTAATGCTAAACAGGCTTATGAAGTTCAATTATTGGAGGAGGAGGTGGAAGATACACCTTTCTGGTATTCTGATCTCTGGCAATGGCAACTTGCTTTAAAATTAAAATTATTTACTTGGTTAGTGCTTGAACATAAAATACTTACTTCGGAGAATATGGTGAAGAGAGGTATTGTCGGGCCTCGTAAATGTGTTATATGTGGCAACAAGGAGGAAAATATAAACCATCTTTTTGTTGATTGTGATTTTTCCAAAGAAATTTGGTATAATATTCAAAAGAAATTAAAAAGTAAAGGAATGTGGGAAGGAGGACAAATTACATAATTTTTCATAACTGGATAAAGAAGAAGGATAATATAAAAGAACCGGCAAGTTATATTTGTTGGGAAATCTGGAAACAAAGGAATTTGGTAATATTTGAAGATCAACTTTCTAATAGGGTTAGATTCTGCAACAACATCTTTTAGGACTTGGGAGATATAAAAGTATCGTTAGTCGATAAGGGTAGTAGAATTGATAGACCACCTCTTATTGATTGGGATATGGAAGTGGGTTTTTTTTATGGATCTTCACAAGATAGAGGTACAAAATGTGGGGCTGGAGCTGTTATAAAATGTCCAATTTTAGGCACATATAGATTGAAGATGAACTGTGGTAATGGTACTAATACAAAGAGTGAATTTATTTCTTTGTGGTGTATCCTTTTTTTTGCTTGTTATAAAAACATAAATAGATTACAGTTGGTAGGTGACTCAAAGATAATAATAGACTAGTTTACTAATGAAAACAATCTTCAGGTGATCTCTCTTCAGCCTTGGATGTCAAGAATTTGAGTGTTGAGTAGGATATTTACTCAACTAAAATTTCAACATATCTATAGGGAATATAACAAGGAAGCTGATATGTTGTCGAAAGAAGCTCTTCTCCTTATTGAGGATGGTATATATTTTGCAGTGGGAAATGGAGGACACTCTGAAAATTATGAAAGATTAGAATTTAGATAATTTCTTACATGACATGGACGGATGTTAAAAGGGAACTATTTTTCTTTTTGATATGAGGCTGTATTTTCTGAGGATAAATATGTCAATCTAATTATACAAGTTTATTGAGTATATATATTTGTAATTTGAGCAGAGAGTGTTATCACTAAAATTTCATCCGCAACATTGCACGCAAATGGTCATAGAAATACAACAATGCCAAACAACTATTAGTTCACCTGCAGCACCAAAATACATTTCCAAGAGGCAAAAACTATACAATTGGGAAAAAAATGACATGCGCCATCTCACTAAAGGAAGCGCACGCACAGTGCACGGGCTAAAGAATCTTGTAGAGCACATAATGCGCCATATATGTGACTATGTACGAGAAAATCTGCATAGTCTTGTGAACGACACATTTATGATTCTTGTCGGCCCCTCAACCACTTATGGACCAGCTGCCAACTTGATTTGACCCTCAGATCTGAGCTGAATCCGAATGGGGAGTTGGTCAAGGACCAAAGGGTGCCCTAAAGGGCCCCTTGTTCACACCAAGAACCAATTGAATATTGCCTTGAAGACATGCTATAAATGGATGCCATGGGTGCACTAAGAATTCAATATTTTCATAGTATTTTTATGTTGCCTCAATCCTCCCTTAGGAATCCTCTTTTCTCCTTGGATCATTCTAGAAACATTCCAATAGGCCCTTCCACTCACCTCTTGAGGGAATAGGCATTGATTTCTTCATAATTTTCTGTCTTTTCTACCATTGTAAGAAGAGCTCTCCATTAGGGAACTCAAGAGCCCTCCCAAGGAGGAAGAAGGTATTCATAAGTCCTCCTTTCTATACGGTGTTTTTCCAACTAATACAGTTATCCTTTGGTGGCATAATCTTGGTCATTGGTTGATTGTTTTTATTGTTCAAAGTTTATTATGCATTCTAGTTTTATTTCCTTAGTTGTTTTTAGTTTGTTTACTTGTTTATTTCATGTGCTTGGATTGTCTAACTCATGCATTGATCTTTGTATTGTCTAGTAGGCCTAACTAGACATGCAGTTGCCCTTGTTTTTCTCACCCAAATGATGAAACATAAACAATAGATTGGGAACCATAATGGGGATAGGTATCAATTTCCACCCTATTTGGGATTTGAGAGGACTTATTTTTTACCCATTCGTCTTCCAGGTACCAAAAGTGGCCTAGCCTTGATTGCTAAGAGCCAAGTTTGGAGCTGGATGAGGAGAATTCCACTCAAAATCCCCCCCCCCTGATGCATATCAGAATGCGTGTGGGTATTTCATCCAATAGACGCGCACTCAATGCACTGTGCACCTGAAGGGATTCTTTGCTTTGCGCATTCTGTACATTGTGTGCTAAAAAGGCTTATGTTCGCTGCACACTGTGCACCCACTGTGCCTTTGTCTAAACTATAACCCGTGCACATTTCTAGAGTTTCAAAATTGTAAGAGTTTTTTGTGATGATTCAAAGACCCTTAGCCTTCAAAATCTTTCTTTCATGCAATATGTAAATGAACTCCACATATATTCCTTTACCATATGAAAGGCTATTCAAAAATAGGCACTTAGGGGGTAAAAAGAACCATATTTCTCCTCTTTTTATTTGGTTTCCACATGGATGGCTTGTTTGTTTTGTAAAAGTTAAGTTGAGATTATTTTTTCTATAACATATAAAAAAACTTGCATTGGGACCAGAAATAACCTTTAATCATCGAGTATGCTCTTCTCTCGCACCATAGAGCGATCTTGAGAATCAGAAAGGTGATTAAGGGGACCTTTCATTTCCCTTAAAAAAATATTTAGGAGAGGACAAATCCCCCCTAGGGATCCTCTTAGTTTCTTTTTGAGATCATCTTCAATTTGTAAAGGCCCATACATGCCCACATGTTGCAAACTTAGGATAGTTTCTTGAAATTGCATTCTTAGTTTAGATCACTAGGAGAGTTTAAAGATAAAAGTAACGAGCCCATACATGCCCACATGTTTGCAATCTAGGATAGTTTTTTCAAATATTTCTTAGTGTACACCACATTAGGGAGTTTAAAGGATTGTTAAGGACCCATATGTCCACATGATAGTTCTTTAGGGATTTTAAAATTCCGCAAGGTTGTACCAATGACATTGAGTGAGATATGTAAAAAATATTTGTAAGGATCACATGAAGTCCACATGTTGCAAATTCACACCTAACTTATTAAAATTTGGCACATTTTTTCACTTTCTCACACACAAAGTCGGTCCTCACTCACATAATTTCCATGTTGAATTGTGGAGGTTGAAGTAGGTTTTCTTCAAAGGAATTCTGAAACATCCCACTTTTTCTTGAAGAAATTATCCACACCCACTTAATTCCAACGAGATTGGTTCACACCCCAATCTCTCAGCCGACCACATCTAATTTTTTTTTCTAAAAACTCACTAAGTTTTCCTCCACAGGAGGTGACAAAAGATTTTTTTTAGTCTAGGTAGGATCTCGGGGGTAGGCATACAAATAACCCCACGTTATCTGGTTCTCACATTTTCAAGCATTAGAAGTTGACAAATAGGGAAATTTAAAATCCTCCAAGTCAAGTGTTCCTACACCATAAGGAAGAGAGATACACGTGAAGGGTTGAAGGCCAAGGTCTGATTTTTCTGTGCGTCCCCCCTTGAGTCACCCAACTCTTGGAAGRGATCCATCCTGTGACCCATTTCTGAGGCCGAAAATCTAAATTCCACACTTTGACTGAGGTACCTAGTTGCCCAATTTATGAAATCTACCCAGGTGGAAATTGTGGGTTGCAATTGCACCTTGATCAGATTTTGTGTGGCTATTGGGAAATATCGCCATCTCTTTCGGGATATGCACCCTCTACCCCTCATTATAACTAATTATTTCATCATTCGCTAGTTCCTCTTCCAGTGGCTTCAGATCCCACTATTGAGTGCTCTTGGAAGGTCCAGTGCTATTTGAGAGGAAGGACGATATGTATTTTAGAACACGAGCATTTGTTTTCTTTGTTCTCCCACGCAGATAAAATCCACCTACCCACATGTATGATTATTTACATTTGATTTATGTATGATTCTCATTTGATTACATGCAATTGTGAGGTATATTGTGAAGGTCCAAGCTATACAAGTATCTTGTTCATTCATTTCTCTCATCACCATTTTCACATAGTCAATTTGCTAGTTGGACATCATAGGGGACCCACAGAATCCCTGTCATTCTCGACGCTTGCAAAATATCCCTCCTATTCTAGGAGGAGTTCCTAGTCTCTCCAACTCACTGGCTCAACCATCTCACACACCCGTGAGTGCCACCATTTTAGGATCAACTTTGCTTGGTTCCACTTTACTTGGGTCCAGTTCCCAAGGCCATCCATCCACTAGCTCTCCTTCACATGGAGGCGGGTGCAAACTTCTTTTCAAGGGAGAAGTATAACCCCACCAAATTCCCCTAAAGGGTCATGTCCACTACCTGCTCACACCATGGCTGGAACTAATCCTCCACTACCACCCCCCATGCCATATTTTGCATCTCTCAACATTCTTGATTTGAGTAAACTCATGAATGATCCTATATTGCATAACCCCACATGGCCCAATATGCCTACCAAACTACCTTTTGATATTCCCAAATTTGAAGGAAAATCGGGGGAAGATCCCACCAACCATGTCATGACCTTCCACTTATGGTGTTGTTCAAACAACATCATGGATGACTCCATCTACTTAAGGTTATTTCAATGAACACTCACTGGTGCATCAACCAAATGGTATGTGGACGAAAAAATCAGGGTCCCACATGACTTTTGAATCCTTGGCTAAAGAATTCTTGGCCTTCTTTCAACTACTAGTTCATCATGAAAATGGTTTAGAACTTCTCTCCAAGTGTAAAAAAACCTCAGCTACGCATATTTCCAATCACATTCATGAATGACATCAACGATGTAGTTTATGAAAAGCAGAAACCACCAAAGAAAAACATCTTAATTGGTTTATAAAATCACTCGTCTTTATACTTGCCAATGATGTGGCCTTCACCTTCCCCCAATCCGAAGAGGAAGCCATCAACAAGTCTCAATAGTTTGACCTCATTTATGCTCAGTCAGGTTACTTATACATAGTAATACCTAATGCACCAAGACCTGTACCATTTGTCCAGGACAAACCTGGGATGTCTCATGCTACAGATGAGTTGATTGGTACCACGACACACTACAATCCATACATTCAACCACCACCTATGTACAATACACCCCAATATCTGCCAAAATGTGGAGGGCCATATTAGTACCCTTCTCCCCCTTACCAACAACCATATATTGTTACCCCCCCTCCTCCCATGAGTGGACCCTTGCTGACACCCATGATGTGCCCGAACTCTCACCAAAGTTATGGTTCCCTTTATACCTTAGCATATAACCTAGGCACTAATGAAAGTGATTCACCCTCCTATGCATCCTATGGATTGTTACCACAAAACAATCTGTATTTCCCATTTCCCAATCCTACACAGTTGGTGACTCCTCCACATGGACAGCCACACACTGATGTTAACTTTGTTCAACCCTCTCCCGTTCAACAACTTCATACTTTTGAATATTTGAATATGCCAAATCCATCCCATCAGTCGAATAATTCCAAAAATAAAGGAAAAAACTGAAACAATAATAACCCAGGACCAGGGGAAATACCCCCCAACAAAACAAACCTACTGGGGGAAATCAGAATCAGGGAAACTAGAACCCCCAAGGGGACAATACCAATAAACGCCAAGGGAGGAACAACAAAAGAAACCTTCAGACGAACTTCCCTTGTACTCTTTGTGGTGAGAATAAAGATTATACCCACCATTGCCACCAAATTTCTGACTTTAAATGGATGAAAGACTCCATGAACGTGCCACTTCCTCTAGTGCTGCTTGCCCCTCATTATGCCTCACAACAATACTTGAAACAACCACCTCCAGCTGTATTGAAAAACCCTATTCCACACCAAGGTGTGATGAATACCCAATAGGAGGTACACCTTGCCTCACCACAAATGGGACAATATTAAGACCCAGGGACCACCCACCCTAGAAATCCAGTGGATCGCAATATCCTCCTCACTAGCGAAGAAGAAATTCTTCTGCAAACGCGCATTCTTCAATACAACACACCTCTTGAAACTACTCCCACCACTTCAGAAGCATCTCCAGCTACAACCGTACAATATTTGATGATTCCACGCCCTAACACTGAACCCCTCATTCGTATCCATCGCATTCCATTACGAAAGAATGTCATCAACCCTCAGGCTAGGGAAACACACAATTACAGTCTGGTCGAGGACTTAGCTCAGTCCCCTGCAACTATGTCTATATTAGAGGTCCTACAAACATGTCCAACCCAACATAAATCCTTGCTTTCCTCTATGGGGGCAGTTGACCCAACTGATACTAGACTAGTCACATTTGATCTAGATAGCGAAGAACCTCGTCTCCTCACTCTAGTATCTTTACAGATGCTAGTCAAGATTCAGAACATCACGGTTCATCGGTGTATCATTGATGAAGGTGCATCCACATGCATCATGTCCAAAACTGATCTGAAAATAGTGGGCTAACTTGTTATGCTATGCAAGCACCCTCTACTTCATTAAAAATAAGCTTTACGGGACCTTGATCCATGTCTTCATTCATATCCAAGACCACAATACTTGGGTCTCTCTTCAACAATAGTAGGTTCAACAATGCCTTGTGCATGCTTGCCTAACCCTTTACCTTCATTACCCATTTTAAACAATAAATTGGACCCTATTCCTCTTATGTGATTTTCAAAAACACCAAAACATTCATCTTGAGAGGAATTTGAAGATAAACTAACATTACATACCTCATGTTCATGCATGTACTTGGTAAGGGTTTCCTTTGCCTCATGGGGTTGAGTCTCCATCTCATGCAACTTTTCAAGAAGCTGGTCTTTTTCCTCCTTCATGGCCATCAACTGCTCTTTAAGGGCAATGCTCTCCTTTCTATCTTCCCACATCTCTTTCATCAAATCTCTCATGGTTAGAATCTCCTTCAACATCTCTTTGTCAAAGAACTTATATAATGAAGATATATGGGAACTATCAATGTTTGAAGCTTCCTCCATCCTTGCAAGATATCAAACTTCAACACAAAACTTGCACAAATACCAATAGCTAAATCTCAAGCTATCAATGGAAAATACATGAGCAAAAGAAACTAAGCTCTGATACCACTTGATCTGAAAATAGTGGGCTAACTTGTTATGCTATGCAAGCACCCTCTACTTCATTAAAAATAAACTTTACAGGACCTTGCTCCATGTGTTAAAATATGCAAGATAAATTATGTGTTAAGTTCATGCTTCTTTTAAATGGTTATGTGTGAGGTCTTTGCAATATTAAATACAACATCAAAAATAACTTGCAACAAATAATAACCAGCAATCACTCACAACAATAACAACATGATAAAGGAGTTCACCCCTCTTTGGGCTACATCCCCTTGAGCCTCCTTCAATGGACTTGGCTCTCTGGGATTAATTTGTCAAAGATTCTTTTACAAGCTGCTGCTCAACTCCAATGGAAATATTGACTGTACCATTGGGATCAAAATACACAAAACCCCCAAAATGACTAATAAAACTCTGAAAACGGATCATGTCTCATCCGAGCATGACCTCTTCTACATGTGGCCTTAAGCTTCCCTGAGCTTCTCTGTAGAAAAAAACACCTGTAAAAGTCCTCAAATGGATCTGAAACCTATCCCAAAATGTTCAGAGCATAATAATTAGCCAAAAATGATTATTCAATCACAGAAAACAAACATGGGCTCATCTGAGCAAGACCTCAAACAATGAGGGCTTCAAGCTCCCCGGAGCTTCCTGAAACTTCAATGGTTAAAAACCTACAAAATAAGTCTTCAAATGGCTGTGAAAACATTGCCAATGGATTCAAAATGTCCAAAAACCCCTAGCCGGGCTTTTTCGGCACCTCATTTGGCCAAAAAATGAAGAAGATAGGCCTCCTGCCATTCTCTTCCTTCAAGCTTGCTGTCTCTGGTTCGCCAAAATGCACCTCTGTACGTTCAACCAAGAACATGCTCAAAAACTCATGCTAAAACCTAGAACCACGCATAACTACAAAAACTGATCAAACTGTAGGACAGTTAGGGCATGATCGACCCTTAATCGCCAAGGCCGTGGTCACAAGGGTCCATACGACCTCACGCTATTGCAAAAGAGGGCTCCATTTACAAAGTGAATGAATTAATGACAAGTGGCGGGCACATATCTAAAACATTTAAAAACAAACCAAAACCAATCCCTGCGTGCTCCGTGTAGGGTCATATGGTAATAGCACCCAAAACCAAGGGCTGAACTCCACGAAATATGTGTGCGCACAATATATAATGGTCATATGTATACAATGCAATCGCGAGTTTATAAACCATTGGAAACGCATGCAAGAGTGTAGTCATATGAATTGGTGTGCGACCACGGGATGGGGGCTAAGCCCCAGCACAGACCCCCACGCCATCCATAAACAATGTAAATTTAAATAAATATAAACTCACATATAAGTCAAGGAACAATGTATGGCGCGCCGGTAGGGTGGCCATTGCCAAAGCTTTGCACGGTGGGGAAGTCCGGGGTTCAAATCCCACGGAATCCATAGAATTTTGAACAAACAACCATTTCCATGGTGCCACATGGCACCATTCCATTTGCCCATTAAATTCCACGTGTCGAAACACCATTTGTTTGAAATCTTCCAATAAATGAATGCCATGTCACCTTCCACATCAGTGGTTGTACCTCTTCCAATTCAGCTCTACCACATCATCGTATGGACATGCCACGTCAGCATCCATACAGACTATACAGTCAACAATCATTTTTTTTACCTGTTTGGCGATTTGAACAGATCGCGATATATCTCTCATCCGATTTCCGTTTGAACCCAAATGAGTTGCATTGGGTTTGTGACGATGAGGGTTACGCACCCATTCGTTTTGAGGCAATTCCGAGAACTTTGATTTTTGAGCTAAATTTTGACCCCTGGTCTAGATTTTGATCAATAACAGTATGTAAGAAACTTGGCTCCCCAGATATTATACCATCTGCCATCACATTAAGAGCCTATGATGGTCAACCATCCTCCCCTGAAGGGCTCTTTCAAAATTCCCCATCGAACTCAGGGGAAATACCATCCTCATCAACATTGACGTTATTGATGCCCCGATCGATTACAATATATTGTTTGGACGTAGCTACATG
The DNA here is from genome assembly GCA_009831015.1 of Picea engelmannii. Classification (NCBI taxonomy): domain Eukaryota; kingdom Viridiplantae; phylum Streptophyta; class Pinopsida; order Pinales; family Pinaceae; genus Picea; species Picea engelmannii. The sequence goes on along the minus strand of ML845934.1, from coordinate 21,252 downwards.
TATTCTATGAAGGTAGTGGCTTCTTCTATGTTTCGGGCGATGATGTTCCCCCACAACAGGAAAATTGTCACCATCGACCAAATTTCACATTACGAGCCTAACGACTCCACCAACATTGGTAACATACTGCCTCTTGTCTGCACTAGTTTTGATGCTTATTCACTCATTGATATGGGCCTCAAAATTTCAAGGATCCATTTGTTAGCACTAAGAGTGACCCTCATATTGTGGGAGGATAAGACCAGTACCCATCAGATTTTTTTGGCGATGTTGGTTTTATATGAATGGAGGTCAATGGCCAAAACTCAATATATGAATGATGTTCGACACAAAAATGGAAAAGAAATGCACAGGGAAGTGAGGGCCACAACTAACTTCAGTCAGTGAATTGATTTTAAGTGTGAGCAAAGGGAAGAATTAGTAAGAAATGTGGACAAGACTACTACGGGCATCATGCCTTCAAGTAGCTTGGAGAAGAAAAACTCATACTCAAGATCACTCTTAAGCTCAAGCTTCAGACATTGAAATATGTCCAAACAACATAGTCACAAAAACACAATGATAAAACCTACATCACTATGCAGCTACAACAAATCAACTGGATCCTCCATGCCCGATCCATTCAGTGTAAGAGGGGAAAATATGACAAGGAAGCTGATTAAAAATGGTCGTGATACCACTGCAATCAAACCTACATTACAACAACATAACAACCCTAGACTGGATCCTCCATGCCTGAGTGTTTTATCACAGTTTTTACAAACAGATGAAAAGAGGATGACTTCTATTAATATGAAAGTCTCAAATCCAATAAATAACGAGAGAACAGTTCTGGCATCAAAACATTACAAAATAGGGATCTCTTCTCAACCAGTCGACGACCTTTGTTATCATTGAAATTTTGTCCGCAAATGGTTACAAGAATTCATCATCGTCAAACAGTTATGAGGTCACCCATGGACCCGAATTAACACAAAATCATTTCCAAAGGGTCAAAAACTATACAACTAGTGCAAAAATTAAAGGGTGCTATGGAGACACAGGGCACGCATGTACATGCGCAAAACATAAACGCATGATTCACGCACATGCGCACGATGCGCGACTGTTGTTGAAAAAAGTCGCGTACCTGAGAAATGACATATTTATGAGAGTGGTCATCCTCCCACCCACTTCTGGTTCATCTTCCAAGTTTATTTGACACTCAAATCTGGGATGGATTTGACTGGGTGGCTATTCAAAGACCTATAAATGCCCTAATTAGCCTCTTTACACACTACAAACTAGTTGGACAATACCTCAAAGGAATGTTATAAAAAGGCCATGGATACACTTCATTTTTCAAGGAATTCATAGCAAAGTCATGCTGCCATTATTCTCTTGAGGAATCTTCTATCCTTATCATTGCATTGGGCAATCCATCTCACCCCTTGAGTGGATTAGCAAAGAATTATTTCACCATTTTCATTTTCATTTTCAAAGTTGTAAGAAGAGCTTATTTGTGGGGGTCCAAGAGCCCTCCCTTGGAGGAAGAAGGGACTCA
>WSFP011346190.1:0-36180 GCA_009831015.1 Picea engelmannii | reverse complement strand
AATGACGCTTTTCCCTTCTCCAATAGTCAATTAAACAAGAAAAATCAGAATTGGAAACTCTCTACAATAGTTCAATGGCCATATTATCTAAGCCATTAATATTTTTTAGAGATAAACCAATCATGTGCATTCTAGAGCTATTGGGATTCCTTAATGGCCAAGAGGAATGAATACATGAAGAAAAAATCATAACATTTCCATTAAATGAAGCTTCACACCATTAAAATTACTAGGAAACAATTAGAATACAAAGTAGCTTCATTTTAAAATCATAGACATAAAAATAATACAACAAATATAAATATTCAACACACAAGAACCTAGTGTTTACCCTAGAAACTCAAATGGGAAAGCAACATGCAAATGGTTTATTAGTTTCTATTTTGACAATTTCTAGTTACAATGTAGCTCATAGGTTCTTTGGCACCCTCCTCTTTTGGCTAGGAAAAGAAAAATCCCTCTAAGAGTGAAATTACAAGAAGAAACATAGAAAGTTGGGGTAATGAGAAGGTCGATAGGCTTGACCTTTCATTTCCCATTCCTCGGTGTTTTCTCTCCTATTTTCATTTTCTATTTTATTCAATTCTTGTTTTTCCTCTCTTTTGTCTCATTTACTTTTACATTTGCATTGTATTTAATAATTTATATAACCTCATCAATTTCTAAATCGTACTGAGGTAATGAGTCTTACAACCATTCTCTTGTTTAGATCCATTTTGAATAACTAATCCATAGCATATTGATTACAACAATTGTTCCTTCAAGAACCATAGGTTCATGATATGTTGGAAAAAGGACAATCACATTAACATAAATATTCTAGCTAGTGAAATGAAAATAACAAAACCAAATGAAATACGTATGTGATGAAAACAAATATAGACATAAATGTGCATTCAATAACAAAATTTCAAAGTTATCCTTGCTAGAAGAGGACTGGTAAATCCATTCCTTGAAACTTAATCTAAGTCAGAATAAATAATCAATCTTTATTTCATTAATAACTTTATGGTTACAAGTTTGAATATGTAGCTCTCTAATCATAGCTTTAAGAAAGCTTCAAAATCTAAGATTGTCAAACCTAATTCAAGCTACATACAAGAATTATATATAAAAATCCTTAGATTCCTGTTGAGGAGTTCCAAGCTATGAACTAACATTGTTTCCCTAATAATCACCATTTTTCTATTCATCAATTAAGTTGTCTTGTTAAGGAATGGGATTGTGGGCTGGATGATCTTCCTTTGGTGCTGGAACTGATGGTTTGCTGGGGAATCCATGGAGTCACTTCACCTTATCATCAAGTATTTTACTAGATTTTTGTAGATTGCACAATCATCCCTCATCTTCTTGGGCTGGAGTGTTATGGATACATGCTCTACAACCCCTGATTATTTTCTTGTTTAGGTAATTGGGGAAGTATATATTGTGTGCTCTAATCCTTTGCCAATGCTTTCATTATCTTCCACCTCAAATTATTGGATGTGTAGAGACTACAAAATGGAAGGAATGTGGTCACTCGATTGCCTTATCTCCTTGTTTTACTAGGTCAACTGTCAAAGGTGGAACTACATGCTAGAGAAACAAGTAAATAACTTTTCTACAATAATAGTGGTCAAGATACAACATTTGATTCATCAAAAAGCATACTATAAACTCATAATAATCATCATAAAGGATAAATCAAGAACATTCATATGACAACTCATAAAATGAAACAAAAAATAACCATTGTATGTAATTACTTAGAAAAATATCATTAGTTAGAAAAGTGGTCAGTTTAGTAAGCATTAGGCTTAATAATATGCAAAATTCGAGGTACTGGGGAGGTAATTGCTTATACGAGATGAACAAGATGGGCCATTTTAACCATCACCAGTTATATTGTTGTGGTGAAGATAACCTTTGTTCTAAAAAATTATTTGGACTATGATGGGCGGTTTTGATTTGAAAATGCATCTTTATGAGATATGGGTGCCACGTCTCAACTACATGAAGGATGAGCATCATCTCTATTTCATAGGTGGATTTCCCCAAATTGCATTCACATAACTACTTACTAGTGAATGCCAACATACACCCACTTTATATCAAGACCACTCCAAGACCCTTGCACGAGGCATCACATTCCAAGACATAACTCTTAGTGAAATCATGCACTACTAATACTAGAGTAGTGCACATGGTATTCTTTAAAGCTAAGAAGTCCTGCTCAATGGCCTCACTTGATACAAAGGAATTATTTTTCAGTGGGGTGGTTAAGGCAATAGAATTGTTTCCATAATTTTTCATGAGCTTCCTATAGTAGCTTGTAAGTCCTACGAACCTCTGCAAGCTTTTCAAGATCTCGGGCTGGGGCCAATATTGTATAGAAACAACTTTCTTGGGATCTACTTGCACTCCATCTTGGCTAACAATATGACCCAAAAATTCAACCTCTGATGCCTCAAAAGTAAATTTGGAACATTTAAGGAACAATGGGGGGTACCACATGAGTTTCAAGGATCTATTGACATGATCTATACAAGATTCCCATGTTTTTTTGTAGAAAAATATATCATCAAATAATAATAACACAAAATTACATAAGAAGGGTAAAAAAATCTTGTTCATGAGACGTTGAAAGGTGGATGGAGAATTGCAATGCTCAAAGGGAATCAATAAAAAAACATCATAACATTCATGTATGTAGAAACATATGCTAGGGATGTCCTCCTCCTACATTTGTATTTAGTGATACCTTGAACAAAGTTCCAATTTAGTGAAAAACTTGGTGCTATGAATCTCATCCAAGAGATCATTAATAATTGGAATGGAAAATGTGTCCTTGATGGTCAACTTGCTAAGAGCCCAAAATATAGGACACATGCCAATTTCCTTCTTTATTTAATAGCATGATCATATGTGATGAGTAAGGGCTTGTACTATGATGCATGACACTAGCCTCCAAAAATTCTTGAATGATCTTTCTATTTCATTCTTCTGTGCAAAGGGGTGCCTATAAGAACACATATTGGGTGGTTTACTACTTGGAACCAAGGGAATACCATGGTCATGCTTACCACATGAAGGTGGTATGTTGTTGGGTGTTTCAAATACATGTTCATGTTTAGAATGGATCAACTACAAATCAAAGTGAATCTCCTATGGGTGATGTCCACCACTTGGATGGCATTGAATTGGGAAATAATTCCTATATGATCTTTCTTAAATAACCTCTCTAGATGGTGAGAGATTATAATTTCATGGGAACTATCTTTAATCCCCTTAATATTATGTTTATTCCCTTCCTTAGTGAAGCTCATACAAAAATCCTTAAATCCTTGGTGACAAGTCCCAAAGTGAATAACCATTCTACACCAAGAACTACATCACAACGAACCATTTCAATAAAAAACATGTGGGATTTGTGATGATACTTACCCATGTGAAGACTCACATTCTCACACTAGCCTCCACATTTCATCAGACCACCATTGGCTATCATAACTTGAAAAAGGTATGGAATGTACATAACAACGTGTTTCTTTGGCAACTGTTATGAATAAAATTGTGGGTAATGCCACTATCAATCAAAACAATCACCTTGTAGTTCTTGATGTAACCAATCAACTTTATATTTTGGAGTGTATAAAAAACAGATAAAGTATGGAGAGAAATTTGGGGTTCCACACAAGGAGCTTCTAAGGTTGGTTCTTCTTTGAGTAGGAGGGGTTGTGTCTTTGAATTTTGGTTTTGGATTGTCTTTGACTGGGATGTATTTTTAGTGGTATTGGTGGGATACATCCATTTGAAATAATTTTCATTCTTTACATTTGTGCCCTTTGAAATACCACTAATTGTAATTATAGAAAAGTTTAATGCATTGGTTTTCTATCATCTCTTCCAAAGTCAACTTTTGGATTCTCAAGGGTTGAGAGGTGGAAGGGTTGGGGGTAGTTACCAAAGGAGAGAGATTGTAATAAGTGAATGAGGGTATTTTTGTTTGGGAATTGATTACCATCTCAGAGTGTTTATCAATCTCACAAGCTTCCAACAAAGTGGTTGGGCAATACATCATGAATTGTGTTCTAATTTCTTCCTTGAGGTCACTGATGAAGCATTATTTAGAAAATGAATTATACATTCCCTCTATGTGAATTTCTAATTTATCAAAGGTTGCAATAAAATATACAACTTCCTTGTTTGGCATCATTTGTTTTTCGGTTCTCCCAAATAATGGGTGTCTCGTTGAAAACGAGTATAGATGGCCTTCACAGATGGCTCTAGAAAATTTATCTTCCATAAGATTTTTTATTCCATTGCCATCATTTCCAATGTTCTAGATCTAACTATGAAACCCCCACTCAGTTTCATTAGGTCATAAATAGTTCTATGGAGAGATAAATAGTGTTTCATTTGGGTAACCCAACTCACCAGATTAGAACCATCAAACTTTTTCATGTCTAATTTTGGAAAATGGTGCCACAAATTGTGATCATGAAAGGGTGCGTGATGACTATGGTTATCTAGAAAGAGTGTGTTAGGGTGTGGCTCTTCATTTGGTAAATATCCCCCCATGGGTGGATCCATGTGTTGTTCTATCCCCTTGTTCTTTTTGGATGAAAATAGTGAGCCTATCCAATCTTTGATATCAACACTCTATTGGGAAATATGTTGGGTAATATTTGAGGATATTTCAACACCCTATTTTTCAACCATGACCTCAAGCAGAGAAATCAAGTCAACAAGATTTTGATACATAGTTATAGGTCCTCAAATTTTCCCTCATTAGTTTCCATGTTATGAGTATGGGACATGAGAGCACTTAATATCTCGTCAAAGTGTTATACTTGACTTCTATCAATACAAATAAGGAATTGAAAAGATTATTTTAACATGTATCACCAACAATTGTATTATGGATTGACCCATAAACATGTCACTAGAGAGGTCTACCCACACAATCAATATGTTTCAAGGAATAATTTGAGATATGTCTCCCATAATGGTGATAGAAAGACCTGATTTTTCTTTTATTATGTTGGTGGGAGTATTACTCCTAGATAAGTATTACTACACTAATATAATTCCCAAATTCCTTCTGTATTGAAAGATGTAGGAATTTTTCTGCCAAACTATAGAGGCTAAGGATTTTAGGGTCCTAAGGAGAAATGAATGTCAAGTGATATAGATCTCTGATATACCTAAGGTTTCCAACAATAGTACCCAACATAATATTTCATGGCACCAACTAAGGAGGATAACATATACCCTTAGCCATACTACACAATTCCATCATACATGAGAGTGATGTCCCCAAGTGTTGTTATTTTTGTACTATAGCAATACCATGGTCATATATTTATGTAAATCTCATTTTAGGTTCATATAGAGGGCTTCTGATATACCCAAGGGTACATCGAAGAAAATTTCATATACATGTATTATCTAATGTGGTACTACTCGAAGGGGTGCCAACAAAGGTTACAAGGGTGTCTAGCCAGGTGACACCACTTGTATTTTGTACATGTATTCGTCCCCAACCATAGATTTAACGTCTAGATGATATATATCTTTTTTATTTAAAAATGATAAAACAAGTTTCTAGACTTGATAAAATAATGTTAAAATCCAGTTACATGCTGATCCAGGAAATATCTTTGATACCACTTGTAGTGATCCTTAACCCTTAGACTTGAATCATGAACAAGGTATTTAGAGAATATAAATGTATAAATAAAATAGAAGAGACAAATAATATGAAATATGTGAAATATACCCTTGTATTGATAATGATTAGATAAATATAACAATGTTCACTTTCCTCTTAAGGTAGGGTGACCTCTCCCTCAATAGAGCTCTAGTTACAACAATAATTGACAAAAATATTCCATAGCTTCCTAGCTCTTTAAATATATTCTCAATAGAAAAACCATAACTACTTGTGGTCCCATAATTAATTAGTACCAACTACCTAGTGCGACTTATCTGATAAAGAGGACCATTTTACATTAAATAACCATCAACTATTTAATGGGCCTTATTCAAACAATATGGTTGCATACATTAATTGACCAACTCTAAGTACCCTAAAGTAGGGAGTTTAAGGTAGGACCCTAACATTTGGGGTTCCCCTTAAGGTGTATCTAGGTTGGTTTCTTCTTAAGGAGGATGTGTATGGTCTGCTAATTCTAGCTCTAGGTTGGTGTCCTCATAAATTTCCTTAGGGTGGTTAGGTTGGGAAACACAAATTTGAAACAATTTATGTTCCTTACATTTATTCCATTTTAAATAATTCTCATCACAATTATAGCAAAGTTAGAGGTGTTGGCATTTGGATGGGGAATAAAATGGGTTCTTTTGGCCTATGCATTGGCCACCACCTATGCTCTATGAGCTCATTGAGAAGCCTCCAGCCAAGTAGTTGTGTGAGCCATCAAGACCTGTTCTCTAATATCCTCCTTCATACCATTAATAAAACATTCCTTGAAAAAGGAATCAACTGTGCCCTTTGTGTATATGGATAATTGTTCAAAGGTTTCTATAAAGTCTTCCACTATTCCTATTTGGTGCAACTTGGTAAACCTTCCCAAATAATGAGGGTTTGTTTAAAAATGAGCATAGATGGATTTGATATTAAATTAGGTCCAGGAAATGTACCCCCCATATGATTTCTTAAGTCATTTCCACCATTTTCAACATTCCCTATCCAAGTATAACACACCCATGCTAAGTTTCATCAAGTCATTAGTAATACCCTGGAGGGAGTAGTGTTCCATTTGAGCAATCCAACTTGTGGGGTTAGAACCATCAAACTTGTTTAGATATACTTTGGGATATCAATGCCACATGTGCTTATCTTGAAAAAATGATTTACGACTATAGTTATATTACACTAACTATCTAATATGACTTATTTAAAAGAAGGTGGCATCATACATTAATTGAGTAACTCCTGAATACATCAAAATAGGGACTTTAGGGTAGAAACCTCACATCATATAAATCTACACTGATACATAAAATACTGAATATTATTATTAATAATACACATAATATAAAGGATGACACCCTTGATCAATAGGTTGAAGGGGTCCTTCAAATTCCATGTGTCTATTTAACACTAGAGTTTCTTTGAATTCCATTATTTATGTGAGTAATAAGCATGACATGAACATAACAAGCTTACTTATTTATGTGAATAATAAACATGACACGAACATAACAAGCTTAACTATTTAAATTTAATAAAGGGTTGAACAAATAAATCCATTTGCACACACACTATTTCTTTACTTTTTTTTTTTTTATGGAAACAAGTAAGGATAGACACTACGTCAATCGATGACTCAGTTTAGATCAAAATATGAACCAAAAATACACCATCAATACATGGGTGAGGTGAACATAGGTTAGATAGTGCTAACATGAGGTGAAGGTTAGGAAAGATAAGGTCAAGGAGGTGGACATGGGTCAAGAAATTAGTTTTGAGAGGATGCAAGGGCCTAACCAAGGTTGAAAACTAAGAAACAAATTAATAAAAGTTATGAAAAGAGATTATGAGAGGAAAATAAGAGATTAAACTAAAATGGAGGAGGAGAATGTTAAGGAAGATAAGGTTAGGGAGGTGACCATGTGTCAAGAAATGGGAGAATGATGGGATAATGTTAAGGTAGATAAGGTTAGGGATGTGACTACGTGTCAAGAGATGGGTTTTGAGAGATTTTAGGTTTTTAAACAAGGGAAAAAGATGCATGGAAAACTAGTAGATTCTAAGAGTAGGTGACAAACAACAAAATACATATGACAAAATAAAAAATAATGGGACTCTAGCTATGCCAAACAAATCTAAATGGGGTTTGGGATAGTAAAAAATAAATAGAAAAATTCCATGAAGATAATTGATCTAAACTAACCACATAGATGTGATCAAGAAGTGGGAAAAGGTAGAGGTCCACTTTTATGGAAAACAAATCTTAGGAGAACATTGTTAAGGGGATGAGGACTAACATAAAGAGGTTAAAAAAGTGGAGGAAAAAAAGAAAATATGATAGAAATGACCACATAGATGAAATCAAAACATTGAAAAATAGTGTGTTTATTATTGTGGAAACTCGTCACTAACATATATTTTAAGGCACTAGGACAATCAGAGCCCAAAAAACGCCGGAAGGAGGGGTATAAGGGGCAACCAAGGTAAATAGTACGTTTAATTTTAAATTTTTACCATGAAGCATGAGACCAAAAAAGAACACTTCTATTGGGAGATAAAAATGAATGAATCATATGCAAACAAAAGTCATGGTGATGGGGAACCGAGGCCAAAGAGATAAGGTAGGTCTCGACCCTTGAAAACTGATTAAATTTACAATTTTTTCTCTTGTATTCCTATTGCCTTTGAATTTTTGTGTGGAAAACTAGGAGATCAATGTTCCCATGAATTTGTCCATGGATCACATTGAAATTGGTAGTGAAGCATTCCTTGTTTAAAAAATATTACAAAATATGTCTTCAAGATATAATTTTAACATTAAACAAGGGACCAAAGTAGGAAGTTTGAAGGAGTAGATGCAAATTTCATGGTTTATGGTTGTGCACTATTCCAAGAGTTTTAGTAATGGTTATGTGATGCCACTTAATTTTAACATTAAAAAGGACCAAAGTAGGAAGTTTGAAGGAGTAGATGCAAATTTTATGGTTTATGGTTGTGCACTATTTCAAGAGTTTTAGTAATGATTATGTGATGTTATTGTTGCATAATAGGGACTATAAAGTGTAGAAAGAGTGGGTAGGAGGGGTTGATATAACATTTACATAAGTGAATCTAGAGTTGCAATGTAAAGAAAAGGCAAGATAGAACCATATATTTTCTAAGAAAATTGACAATTACATTTTAAATAGTTTAAATAAGAGATGTATAAAACGAGGGAATGTAGGTTTAAGTCTTGTTTTACTTCTCTTCATACATCAATTGTTACACACTTATCCATGCATTGTTTTTCCTTATCTTTTTGCATGATTATCCCCATGTTTGTATGCAATTTTTCTATGAATTCTCAATCACTTGCAACATCCTCCCAATGGTATGCACATGGATAATTTTTATTACCAATAACTTATACATGCAACAAATTCTTTCTCTAAAAATCATGAGTAAATTGTGAAAATGAAGTGTACCCATGAACATGAAAACCTCCCTAGTGGATGTACCCGTTTATGATGTATTACCCTCCATTTTGGTCCCTATTTATCTCAAGCAATAATATGATGCACATTATGGGAGCTTCTTGATGTTGCAATGAGTATCTAGTTATGAGACGCCTTCTTAAATAAGTTTCATTATTTCCAATCAAGGAAATCATGCATTATCTATTGGTTTTTTCTCCATGTTAAACTATATTTTAGAGTTTTCTACTTCACTATCTTGATTTCTTCATATAATAAAGGTAATTTTTAATCATGCATTATCTATTGGTTTTCTCTCCATGTTAAACTATATTTTATAGTTTTCTAATTCTCTAACTAGACCCAAGACAGTATCTTGATTTCTTCATATAATACAGGTAATGTTTTTAGAGACACTGTGGGTAGTACATATTATGTGGCTCCTAAAGTATTACAACAACACTATGGACCAGAAGTAGATATATGGAGTGCTGGTGTGATACTTTATGTTCTTCTCTCCGGTGTGCCTCCATTTTGGGCAGGTTAGTATATAACTAGAAATACATTAATTGTTTTTAAACTACTCGTAATCACGAGAAACCATGTATGAAATATTGCACACCTTTAGGGTTTACTTCCAACATGTGATAAGGGGAAATGTGAGCTTGAACTTGACAGAGAAAGAACGTGATCTACTCAGTGCTATATTACATGGAAAAATTGACTTTGAACGTGAACCTTGGCCATCTATTTCTAATGGAGCAAAAGACCTAATAGAAAAGATGCTCAAGCGAGATGCCAAGGAATGCATTACACCTTTTCAAGTTTTAAGTATGTTATGACATGATGAAGGATTATTTTGTTGGATACTAATTTTTTTTTTTTTTTTTAATGGAAAATGCTAATATATTTGATTTCTAATGGGATTATCATACTTTTTCAATTTTTGGGCATGACCCTAGACCATCCATGGATGAGAGAAGATGATGTGGCCCCAAACAAACCACTTGAGAATGATGTATTGGTCAGGATGAAACAATTCAGTCTAATGAATAAGCTTCAAAAAGTTGCTCTAAAGGTATTCTTCTACATATACCAAGATATCTTAGCTTGGAGTTCCTTTTATATATGATCTAAATTTCGCAATCTTATGATAGGTGATTGCTGAAATTTTATCAGAAGAGGAAATAATGGGCTTGAAGGAGATGTTCAAGAGTATGGACATTGATAATAGTGGCACAATCACATTTGAGGAATTAAAGATTGGCCTTGCAAGATTAGGGTCTAAAGTATCTGAGTCAGAAGTTAGACAATTAATGGATGCTGTAAGAACCTATGAATTTTCCTTTTATACAATTGATTTACATGGTGTTGATATAGGCCAATCTCAATGTTTTTTATACATTTTTGATCTAGTAGTGTCTCCTTGGATTTCTATTCATATGCTATTTTTGTTGATTATTCTAGGTAGATGTAGATGGGAATGGGACAATTGATTATATTGAGTTCATCGCAGCCACAATGCAGAAGAATAGAATGTGCAAGGAAGACCATCTACACGCTGCCTTTCAATATTTTGATAAAGACTCAAGCGGGTAAATTTCCCTAAATGTTAATGTAGTTATTAATTTCTTTACATTAATTTCCTTTCCATATTCTTATATAGAAAAAGTGTCGTTCCTAAATTCATTTGGGGTTTCTTCAGATACATTACAAAGGAGGAATTAGAAGAGGCCCTAAATAATTACATAATGGGTGATAATTTTTTAATTAAGGAGATAATTGCAGAGGTAGACATAGATAATGTAAGTACCTTCATGTTATAAAGGAATGCCAATATTTTAAATGTTATAATGCATATAAAAAGGATGACTAATGCTAATTGTGTTTGAATGTTTAGGATGGACTAATTAACTATGATGAGTTTTCAACCATGATGAGGAAAGGAAGCCATGACAACAAAAGACATGGCATAATTATTGGGCCTCCAAGACGTAGATAGTGCTAAACAAAATTTGTATTTTTTGAGGAGTCAATAAGTTCTTATGATGATCCATGATTTTGGGATCACAATTGCCAATATAAATTTTTGATACATTCTTATATTTTTGTGAAGTCAAATACAATATGTTTTGTAATTTCACTAGTGTTAATTTCTTTGTGAGTCATAAGTTATATGTTGTCAGTTTCTAGTTTTTGGTTTATATTGGGGTGCTCTCTTATATTGGGATTTCATGTCTATAATATATGTAATTTCTTTGTGAGTCATAAGTTATATGTTGTCAGTTTCTAGTTTTTGATTTATATTGGGGTGCTCTCTTATATTGGGATTTCATGTCTATAATATATGTAATTGAGCTTTACAATTGTTTTAGTTTGAAGTTTTTCTTACAAGTATTAACAAAGAGTATAGGCACATAGAGAAAAGTACGGTACATAATAATCTTTTAATGAATATTGTTTGGTGAATGAACAAATTGAATTAATGTAGATATAGATAAAGTACAATAGAGAGCATAATCTAATGTATATTATTAGGTTTTGAGCATGGTATGATAAGAAGGATTTGATCATTAGAACAATTATAAATTTGTCTTCTCAATTTGTTTCTTAAGAACTATCATAATCATCCTTGAGTGCATAAAATTATAGTTGATAGACATTTATAAAGAGGTGTTGAGGTTTCTTATCTGCATCCCTAATTTTCCCCTTCTTTGGCATTTCTATAACTTAACTCTGTTACCATTGGAATTTCCTTAGTAATTTCCATCTCTTTCAACAAAAAATGTATGAAGAGCCTTGAGTTTTACCCTTGTCAACAAAATTGCTTTGAGTTATCCATGTGGAGAAGCATGCAGAGGTAGTTCATTTTGTGTTCTACATCTATTTTCATATGAAAATGTGGAGGCCTTAGTGTCATCATATTTTTCCACATTCTACATTCGATACCAAATTTCAATGTAAATGCAAAATTCCTCACTTCATGTCCTTTCACTTACATGCCACACCTCCTACATCTTGCATCGTTTTCCTATGCAAATTAAAAATATACCCACCGTCTTTCAACTCACCATATCTCACACTTCACATACCACTTGTGTTTTTGCAAATAGATGTGGAATACCTCACTTTCTCATGCCCTTATTCCATCCCCCACACTTTTAATCCCACATGTTTTTACATGTGGATGTTGAGGCTTGTGCTTCATTCATCAATAATAGTTCATTTTTCATTCACCTTCTTTTTTTATACTTACTTTTGAATATAAGTGGCATGCTCAAAGTTGAATACGACAATGGCTAAGTGATGATGTTACTCCTTATGGAGAATTTAATCACCTACTATGAAGTCTGTTGATTTGTCATCTTTGAAAGGACAAATAAAAGTTAAACTATGCATGTTTTTTCCATATTTGTGACATACAAGAATTTTGACATGGGACCTAGAAGAAAGTTTGAGCCTTTTTTTGGAGATACTATTAACTAGTTGGTTCACAATAAAAAAATAATTTCATTGGTTTATTTTTTTATGAATGGTACTTGAGAATGCAGGAAGAAGAATAAAGGAAAGGAAAAATAGACAATGGAATTTAGGGTTAGCAAAGGCTAGCTGCATTCCAAAAGTGTATTTTTTTAGAGAGATGGTGATTTGGTGCACCAAAATTTTTGATCTAATACTAAGCACATAATTTTGAATGTGAAATAGGAGGGAAAACTCCAATGCCACTTACTCCTTTGACATTCAACATGATTCTCTATATTCCACAGTCAATGAAGCTCTTCAACATCTTTGAGGATGATGATTTCTTAGATGTGCATGTAGGTGGAATTTATATATTAAAGGAATGGATTTCATGACCATTGGTTGGTATGTCCATGCCATATTCAAATGAGGCCAGTTATTTAGCTAAAACATATCGATAAATATCCTGTATTTTTACTTAGGTAATTGGTCAAAAGGATATAGAGTAGATACCCAGGTATGCAAAAAAAACAATTGGATTGTGGATTCCCTTGGAATCCACCAATTATCCTTCTTGTTGGTGTCACTAACCTCCTATGTTGTTATAAATCTTTGGATAGATTCTACTCCTTAGTCTGGAGATGTAGGTAGTTCTTCATCTTCTTCAATATTCACTCTCCACACTCCTCTCTTGATTGTGTGGTGTTTTGGGTGTATCTCTGGATGAAATCACCAAAAAATTGCTTCCTAATGACCATTGAACTTCTGATGGTGGAAACATTTCTTGGTGTTGTTGTATGGAATGATTAACATGCTTTGTTTCTCCCTATGCCTTTGAATTCACTATTGGTTTGCAGATGTCTTCTTTACATTCCTCCTACGAAAGAAATATAGCTTGTGGCACATGGATTATTTCTTCCAACAAGATGTTGCATGATGGCCTTTCTTCCTACATGATGAACATACCTACGAGTACCAACAACTAGCAACACTATGAACTTTCTTCATGTAACAATGACAAATAAGGGATATCTTACTTGATGCATACTCACAATTGTTCTTCTTCTTTTTCTCGTTGATTTGCTTTCTACTTTTTATGAGTGTAGGTGTAGGATGATTCTTTGAACTCCACTCTTGTATGTCCTTCTATAATATTCCCCAATAAGGCTGAGGTGGCAGTGGTATTCCATCTTCATGAACTACTACACTTTCTTATAATGAACATGTTAACTCTGTCATGTTTTTTTCCTTCACAAAAGTGGTCTTCATAGTCATGGTATTTCACCCTCTACCACTGAAACCCAGGCCTTCGTGCTTGCCCCTGTATTCAACTACAATTGGGATTTTGATTCCTTGATTTCTTTTGCTTATCCATAATCCACTTGTCTTAATATTTTGGAACCAATTCTTCTGGTATGATTTTTAAAATCACCCAAGTGTTCTTGAGAAAGGTATATGGAATATGAGCTTACCATAGTTGTCTTGGTCATGGTGCAAGATTCTATAGTGGCAATGGAAGATATCTTTTCTTATTTTTTCTCTTGGAAAATTGCTTGGAGATTTTCCAATTCCTCTTCCTTCTCTACCAACTCTTGTTGTAGTTTAGTAATCATCTAAGTGAACCTATGCTCTTGCAAATTTTCCAACTGAATGACCTTATCTCCCAAGTTTACAAGATGAAATTTTTTGTTGTCCCAATCTACCATAACCACAGTGAGGGAGTCTTGGTGTTCATCAAATTGATTCTTTAGAAACCTAAATAGTTTGGTAGAGGTATCAATATTATTCTCCATGTTTTCTGTCCTCTGGTCATACATTTGGAACTTTTATTTCAATTGTTTGTTCTCTTCTTGAAGTTGAACATTAATGTCCCTTAAGTCTTCCAACCTTTCTTTGATTTATTTACCCATCCTAGGTCTATACTCTCTTCAAAGTTCCAGTAGTTGCATCATGGTCCAAGATTGTATTGCTATTATACCATATGATATGAAATTGAGGGAATTATAGCCCAATTGATTCACCAACATGGGTCCTCTACATAATTAAATTATGATCTCTGTTCTTTGAAAGATGGGATGCCAATCACATGGGTTGCTTGTGTACTTAGTTTATTTTTCACATACACGTACCAAACATGAATTCAACAAAGATCTCTTTGTCAAGACAAGAATCTAAAAATCGATGTGTCCAGCTATATACCTGTAGGTAATGCCAAAATCACTTGTCCAACAACAAATTCAAATGCACTATGTTTTACATCTTCATGCCCAATGGAACCAACTCAAGCAAGACCATATCATTCTAATTCATCTGTAAATTGTAATATGAACTCTACTGGTCAAATATGTAAAACTAATAGTTTTCCATTTGTTTAGAAATGACACACTCTATTACAGACCTGGATTCATGTATCAAGTTGTATTCTTGTAAAACCAAAACAAATCACCCAATTTGATGAAATTGATTTCCAACAAGTTGTGATGAATGGGGTTCAAACTCCCAGCACAATGAATTCTCAGATCATTGTGTGAGGTCTCAACCAACATAGGTAGTGCTTCACCCTAAATTTTATTCTATTGAGAACACTTTTTTTAATACTCCAACAATCATTAAAGGAATAATTATCAAGAAAAAATCTATAAAGGGAGGAATGTCCCAACACGTTCAATAAAAGGAACATGACCACCAATTAGAAATACCAACCAATACAATGTTCTAGCATGACAATTGATAGGTGATCATGAAAAAATATTGAGAAGCTACAATGATAACATTTTTTTGAGCAACTATAACAATGACAGAATATAAGATAAAATCATAAGCAACCAAATTTCTCTCTTGTTGAAAAAGGCTATGTAGAATGAATAAAAAGAAACATGAATAAATCATTGTTTAATGACATATGCCATTGACACACACCTATTTGTCACACTTAAGTGAGGGAGTATTTGTCATAATCCCTAGACATGTTAAGAAATAAATTTATCATATGAAGGTCAAAATACTATGTGCACATGTATTATTCATTTTTATTGAAAAAAGGAAATTAATTTAGTGTGAGAATCTACCTCACATCTAGTTTCCTAATCTCAAAGAGAAGTTGAGAGTCTCATGGATGGTTGAGAGATTTTCTCAAACCAGTATCCTAATTTAATGGATCTTAAGAGATTTTCCTCCCTAAAATCCCTCTGAGATATTTTCTCCCTAAAATCCTTCAGAGATATTTTCTCCCTAAAAATATTGGAGATCCCAATTTAGTGGATCTAGTGAGTGATTTCCTCCATGGTGGTTAAGAATCAAAATCCTATATAATGAGGGAATTCCAAGGTAAAAGAGGGAGAGGAGAAAGTGTTCATATGATACTTATGATATCAAGAGACAAATTTAGATTGAATTCAAGGAATGGATTGGAAGCTTGGAGGAATGCTAGCACAACAAGGTTGTAAGTTCCCATGTTTTCATAATATATAACTTGGCCTATTTGCTTCATATTGTTGTTTATACAAGTATGTCTATATTGTTATAGAAATATTTTCCTTAACCTAGGCAAACTTGCATAGAGGGCCTTTTTCCATTTCCCTATGCAGACTTGAAGTCCCTTTTTTGCAAATCCCAGAGCTAAAAACATTATTTTTCCACATATACGCGGCCTATCTATATAACAACATGCATATATGCAGGTTGCACCACTACAACCCGTGTACATCAAGATTTGTTCCCAAAATTAAAAAATGGTGTCAGGTTTCCATGTCACGTCACGAGATCAATGATCCTTGGCCTTCCATATAATGGAAAAGTTCCAACTCGGTCCTTCAGTTCCACTTGAAGGCTATAAATGGGACAAATACAAGCTATGGAAAATAGGAGAAATAATTCAACTTTGAGAGAAAATTTACTATGGAGAAATTATTCACTTCACATTGAGTTTGAATCCCTTTGTCCTTTAAGTCTGAACACATTGTTCAACCCCCAAGCTCTTCCTTTATTGATTGAGAACCTCATTGTCTCTCTTATATGAGATTTCCTTTGGTGGAGGATTGAAGTGGTGGAGGCCCAGATGGAAGGAACTTAGTTTCTCAGTTATGAACAATGCCAACACAAAAGTTTGTAAATCATTCACTTCTGCTAATTATATCTTAATAGAAATACTATTTTCTCGTCCAATTAATATATCACAAATATTTGAATTATTATTCCATGGGCATATTTGCTATGAATTTTGATGGATTATGCTATTGAATGTGCTAACATTATATATTATCACCATATGATTGCATTGCTTGGTTGTTGAGGATTAGTTGCAGGTATATTGCTTTAGGTCGAGTGCTCAACGATGGACTTCATCGAACGTCTGGACGAGGTAGGCATTTTATCTTGTCTTATTAACATATTTGTTTATATAGCATACTTGATATTAGAGTTGATTTCTGCAGTCATTTCTGTCTATTGTGGTTTACCCCTAACCATAGAGATATTTTCCTTGTAACAAAATTGGCAACCATACTGGGGATTGACTCTTCTTTTTTGGGGTTTGGAGTGTTTTTATCCTTAGATTTCTCTTGTTCATATTGAGTTTCTTGTTGTATGATTTCTTGACAGCCTTTGTTCACTCTGAGTCTGAGTTTCTTAGCCTTCTCCTTAGCCTAGATGTGCTTTTACACATATACACAGATTTTTTATTGACAGTCGCGTACATCCGCGTGATGTACTTCTGCAAGCTGTGTACATACACAATTTTCCCTTGAAAAATTGCGTACATCAACCTTTGTTGCTTGGTTTCTGGGTTTGGTGGTTGTTGGGTGGGTTTTGATGATTGTTGAGTCTTCTTGGGTCTTTTTGGTGACTGTTAAGTGTGTGTGGAATGAAAGGAAACCTATCTTTGGTTGAATTTTTGGGTGGTTCCTTTCTCATCATATTTTCATTTTGATTGTCCTTGCACCTTGGGCTGGTTGTTTTGCTCCTTGATATCCTACTTGGGTTATCTCTATCTATACATAGTAGAGTCTTTATATCAAGATGTTGTTTAGTCCTTGCATTTTCATTCTCTTATATTGGAAATACAAAAATATTAGGAATTTTACATTGATTGGCATTTTGATCTCTTGATTCTTTGTCATTTATCTTAGTGCATGTAAATAAAGATTGCATTTTATTTAGAATTGTAGAATTGAATTGAAAATTGCATTTTTGAAAAACATATAATTTATTGGAAATTGAAGTTAGGACTTTGCATTGTATTCATATTCATTTATTTTACTTGCTGAATCATAACATCGCTAGTTTCATGACCACACCTTTTGAGTAAGCAAGGCCATTAAAAGTAATGCTATAATTTAAAATTGATTAGTAACGATTTTATATTTCTAGGGTGCACAAACTAGCCTAGGATTTAGAGCCTTGGAATAGGATTTTGTTAGTAAACTTCTCCGAGGATATTAAATCAACATATGTGTCTGACTAAGGGAGTGGAGAAATCCATTGTATAATCAGTAATACCAAGAGGCTCCACTTACACCGGATTTAAGAATGAGGTCACGTGAGGTTGGTTGAAGGGATATCCCCCCGATACCTTCTTAGCGTTAGATATATTTCTGGGGATCTATTCGTATATGGGGATCTTGATAGTGCCCTTAGCTCCTGATACCTTCTTAGCGGTGCTTTCAAGGTTTCATGCTTTTCTACCCTGCCCATACGGTGGACCTGACTTACGACTTTTTGCCTATGCATCGGTTATACTATGGTTTCTTAGTTGCTTGAATTAGGTACCACATAGGTTACTTGCAGGTACCTTGGGTCCTGAACTCAAATATTCTCACGTTGAAACGATAGCTTTGGCTTCCATTCACACAGTCCAACGATTACACCATTATATATTTCTTTGAAAAACTACTGTGGTTGTTGATGTCAATCCATTTCAATACGTCCTTACCAGGCATATAATAGGGGGAAAGTACAATAAATGGATTGTCATTTTACAAGAATTTGATCTCGATTTTTCTTCTGCGAAATCCAAGAAATCACTAGTATTTGCAGAGTTAATATCTAACTTCCCTCGATTGGACGAGGATTTTATTCATGTTGATTCATTTGCGGATGAACACATTTTCCTTGTCTCGTCGTCTGACCCCTGATATGGAGACATTGTTCTCTATCTTAAAACTTTGAAGTTCCCTCAACATATTTTGTGAGATGACCGACGACGTATATGATACCAAGATAAGAATTACATTATCGTTGGTGACACTCTGTATCGTCGAGGAATAGACAATATCTTGTGTCATTTTTTAACTCATAAAAAATTTGAGTTTTTTCTAAATGATTGCCACAATGGGGCTTGTGGTGGTCATCTATTTGGGCTTGCGACAACCCGAAAAATTTTGCGAGCCGATTATTTTTGGATGTCTATATTTAAATATTGTGTTGAAGCGGTTAAGAAGTGTCAACCTTTCTAGGTGTTCACTCAGAAAATGCACTCACATCCAACCCCTCTCCATCCAGTCATTATTGTTAGTCCCTTCACCAAGTGGGGGGTGGACTTTGTAAATTGCAAACCAACTTCGGTTGGGGGGAATCAACACATTATCGTGGCTGTAGAATAATTTACTAAGTAGGATGAGGCCATGCCTACAATTAAATCTGATGAGAAGACTTATGCCTTCTTTGTATTCAATCAAATTATCGCAAGGTTCAAAATCCCGAGTGAGATTGTCACTGATCATGGCAGTCACTTTCAGAATGAAATGATGGAAGAAATAGAATCCAAACCGGGGTTTAAGCATGGTCATTCTTCCCCTTAATACCCCCAGGAAAATAGATAGGTAGAGGCCATAAACAAGTCTCTCAAGACCATTTTGCAGAAAACTACCAGCTAGAGCAAATCTGACTAGCATATCATGTTATATCTCACACTTTGGGCATACCGAACCTCGGTCAATATTGCCATTTGTTTTTATCCTTTCCAGTTAGTACACGATGTGGATTCAATCTTACGTATTGAATGTGAAATCCCTTCTCTTAGATTGGCAGTTGCTGATGCAGACCCCCGATCCTCGGGACAAGATCCGCACAGGATCGTTCTAGATTCTCCTTGAGACTAAGAGGCTCCTTTGATTCCCTACTAGAACCTTCAACGAATTTGATCCACAGGTCCTTCATGAAAAACCCCACCTGCGTGAACATGCACAAGGCACAAGCTTCACCTCCTCCAAGCGACCACAACGCTATGACCAAGGCCTTAACACAAGTGCCTTTCACAACTCGTGATCTCACAAGTTCGTGAGACGAAGCTCTCGAATCCTCTTTCTCCAAACCTCTGATACCCGAGATGCGATATGGGTATGGCTCCCTCTTGTTAGTGCCTTCCACGCATAACCACTGGCTAGTCTAAATGCTAGCACCTCTCGCAACTCATGACTTCGCAAGTTGGAGTATTGAGCCCTCGTGCTCCTCCTTTTCCAAACTCTGAGACACAATAAGTCAACGAAGGGTTGAATCCTTCAACACTACTCATAACTCACAACTTCATGATTTGGAGTGTTGAGACCTCATGCTCCTCATTTGTGAATCCCCAAGACACGAGAAGTTAGCGATGGGTTGACTCCTTCCAAGGTGATGCGTGTATGCCACCTGTCACCCACGCTATCCCCACCTAACGGATATGCCACACCTTGCATGAGCCCTCGGTGCTCGACACTTCGCGACTTCATGAGTTGGAGCACCCAACTCTTGTGCTCTCCCCTTGCGAACCTCCGAGATAGCGAAATTCTACCTTTTATGAGATCGACGGCTGTGAGCCTACCTCGATCCAACGACTCAAATATTTTTGGTATTTCGCCGATCTCGAACCACCTTGCAACTCTGCAAGATCCAATGACTCTCGCAACTTCGGCACTTTCTTCACGAAGGCCTCTCCACAGTCCATTTTTGTTGTTCACCTACGCACACTCCCAGAGGTTAAAATCTGTGCGACTTTCCCCAAATACGATGACTATCGGGTCTCTACGCTAGGTCTGATGGTTTAGATATATTCCTCTTCCTTGCGCACTTTCCTGCATGCATCTGGACGTAGACTCAATGGTCCAGATATTGTCCTCCCAACACCAATCCAATGGTAGTTGTAGCTCCCTCCTGAGCTTGCGCTTCTTACTTTTCCTTGGAAGATTTCCAAAGTATCGAAGGTCTCGGCCTTCATTCTTTCTCCTCTCTACGAGCCCTGCAATATTGGTCTTGCCTGTGTTATTGAAAATGTTGTCCCTCCTGAACTTCGTCAAATATGAAACCTTGAAAGGTTTCTAGGCTTCTGCCCTCCTCTTGGCTATTGCTTTATGCTCAAAGGTACTGTTCCTCCTGAGCTTTATTTCTCTGAACCTAAAAGGTTCCTTCGAACTCTGCAACCTCTTGCAGGACCTTTGCACTAAATAGTGCTATCTCTTCTGAGCTTATCTGTGGCTCTGACCTCAAAGTGTCTCTGTCCCTTTCTCTTCTTAAAGGGATGGAAATGCCCTCTGGAAACTTCCTTCTCAAGAACACCTTGCTGAGCCTGCAGGGTATTTAGTAACCCTATGAAGGTCTTCCTGTGACACTTCTCCTTCCTCTGAACTCAGAATAGAGTTTTTCTGTGAAATATATGCACTTGCTTAGTGTCCTCCTAGAAGATCTCTCCAGAATCTTCAGTGAATTTGTCTTCTCAACGAACTCGAGATAGAGTTCTCTCCCAATGCATCCAATGCATTCGCTCAATTCCCTCTTGGTAGAGCTTCCATAGAATTCTCAAATTTTTTGTCTTCCCTTTGTCTATCTCTATAGAGTCTCACCTCGAAGGTGGTAAACAACCTTGAGGCTTCTCGCTAAGTCTAAGACTTCCTCTGGTGCGCCCTCCTGGCACGTCTTCGTCTGAAATTCCACAGAATTCAGAAGTGCACTCCTACACTGGTTCTCAGAGACCGTAGTACTCTGTCATTCACTCTTGCATGAAAACACAAAGAACCCAGACCTGGAATCAAAGAACCCACAGATAGAAAAATATATCTATCACTTGCATATGGAACCTAACATACATCTACAACATATCATCAACACATATATGGCATTCATCCACACATACAGAATAACATGCAGGAAAAACTGCTATGATTGTATTAATATGAAATGCCTGAATACAATGTCTTCGAGCTCGGACTGCAACAGAGTCTCGACTCTCCTCTCTTATATTCCTTCTCTACTCATGCATAACTCTCTCTTTCTGTTAGACTGTCTTTTTTAAAATAAGATCTAAGATCTTTTACATGAGGGGGCTCTTTGAGCTCTTCCCTCCAAGCTATCTACTCTCAATAACTTACATTCAATTACATTGAATGGCTGTCTAGTCCGAATCAGATATAGATCTCATCCTTACAACCATTTAAGGCAACATTAACTATAGCCTGCGCATATGCATGGATTTTGGGCTCTACCAGCCTTACAGTCATTTAATTCAAATTCAAAATTTGAAAAATGAGAAGGTTGCGCCTCTCCTCTCCATTGAATGTGCACTTTGATGTGTGGGCTGGCTAGTGCGTAGCTGGCTTGGAGTGATGCTCCTGCATCATACTCCTCTATTGTGAAAAATTCATGAGATCCTTCTCATGAGCTTCCCAACATCGCTATTGAAATCCACCTGGATCCGAAACAGTTATTTGGAGCTGTCCATCTGCTCCTCTGCTTCACTATTGCTGCTGCTGCTGCTTCCCTACTGCTCTTGCAGGTCCCTCGCTGTTCAGCTTCTCTTCGCTAGCAATCTCTGCTGATTGGATCATCAGCCTTCTAATCTCCTCAATCTCCTCATCCAACTGCTGCAATGGCTGGCTCCCTTTATGCAGTCTCCTCAGCTGCACTTCTTCTCTGCAAATGGGTAGATCAACTAGATCCCCCATGCTATTTTCCTCTCCTGTGGCCTCAACTTGCCATCCTGCTGTAAAGTTCAACTCTGCAGTCTCTTCACTGAATTGTTGTTCAGATTCCTCTTCTGATAGCTTGACTGTTAGCTCTACTTGTGTTGGCTCAAGTCCAAATTCTCCTAGCTGCTCCATAGACTGGTATGCTCCTCCATCTTCTGCTGCATGCCTTGACATTGTAGGCAACATATTCTATTCAAATCCCTGGCTGAAATTTTTGAGCGATTCCTCAGAATTCTCCTCTGATAACATCTGCATGACTGTCTTCTCATGGCATTCATCTACTGGCTCTGGATGGCTTAACCAATCCTCCAACATTTCTAACTCCAACTCCCATGTAGTGAGTATCTTATCTCCATGTTCTTCTTTTGCTGTCAGCTTCAGTGCTGCAACTGTCTCCTTTTCAGCTTCATGGCTGAAACTTTTGAACCATTCTTCTGAATCCTCCTCTTTCTTTGCTTAGGCAGCCTCTGGTATCTGCTCCATTTCTCTTTCCTCTATGAAAGTCACTGCTGGCTATCCTTCTGCTATTGCCTCTGCAACACAAGTTCCCACCTCAATTGGGATAAGTGGAAGGAATATCTCAATTCCTCCAATGATCAGAATACATTTCTGATCCTCCTTCTCCATCAGCTCCTCTTGCTGATGTGAACTCACCTCTGAGTTCATGAGACTTTCATATAGTCTCATCTACTCTCCCTTTCCCTCCTGGAAATATGGGATTTCTATGTTGCCCACCTGGCAGTCTATGAGATCAATCGATCCCATCTCCATCAGCACTCCTTGCTGACATGAACTCACTTCTGAGCTCCCGAGACTTTCAGACAGTCTCACTTCTTTTCCCTTTCCCACCTAGAAATTGGAAAATTCATCTCTGCTCACCTGGCAATCTCTGAGATCTTCCAGTGATCTCTCCTCCTCATCATCACTGAGATTTATCCTAGCCTCTGGTTCACAGACATGAACCACTTCCTCCTCTGGTTTGTTGAGGTTTTTAGCATGCCTCAACCAAATTTTCAACAACCTTTACTATTTTCTGGCCAACAACTCCTTGACTGGCCACTTTGCTTTCCTCCTGATGGGCCATTCATATACCCATCGTGATTTTTCATCCTACTGCATTCGACATGCAAGCTCCTCCATCCTCGCTCTTATCTTGACAAGTTCTTTATCCATCACATCTTTTCTCTGCTGCTGGTGATTCTTCTTTCCACCACGTCCATGGCCTTCAATATCCATCTTCCTGTTCCTGTCTTCCCTCCTGGAAAACTTGCTGCTATCACTCTGCAACCGAGAGTACTTCCAACATCTCCTACAGTCCACTTGATTGTCTTTTGACTGCTGCACACCTTGCAACAATAATCATAGAGCTTCAACACTCTGCCTTCCTTTTTCCTCCATCTGTAATCTGTCTCTATCGCCTATAGAAGTCAAATCCTGCCCTGATACCACTTGGTGTGTATCAGAGTACTCCTTTTTCCTATATCTCCCTCTGCTTGCAATATACCGACATAAACAAGCTCTGATACCAAATTGATGCAGACCCGTGACCCTCGGGCCAAGATCTGCACATGATCATTCTAGATTCTCCTTGAGCCCAAGTGGCTCCTTTGATTCCCTACTGCAACCTTCAACAAATTTGATCCATAGGTCCTTCATGAAAAACCCCACCTGCGCGAACATGCACAAGGCGCGAGCTTCACCTCCTCCAAGCGACCATAGCGCTATGACCAAGGCCTTAACACAAGCACCTTTCACAACTCACAATCTCGCGAGTTCATGAGTCGAAGCTCTCAACTCCTCTTTCTCCAAATCTCCGATACCCGAGATGCGATACGTGTATGGCTCCCTCCTGTTAGTGCCTTCCACGCATAACCACCGACTAGGCTAAACACTAGCACCCCTTGCAACTCACAACTTTGCGAGTTGGAGTATTGAGCCCTTGTGCTCCTCCTTTGTGAAACTCGGAGACACTATACGCCAATGATGAGTTGAATCCTTCAACACTACTCGCAACTCGTGACTTTGTGAGTTGGAGTGTTGATACCTCGTGCTCCTCCTTTGGGAATCCTTGAGACACGAGAAATCAATGATGGTTTGACTCCTTCCAAGGTGATGCGTGTACACCACCTGTCATCCACACAGTCCCCACCTAACGGATGTGCCACATCTTGCACAAGCCCTCGACGCTCGACACTTCGCGACTTCGTGAGTTGGAGAACCCAACTCTTGTGCTCTCCCCTTGCAAACCTCCGAGATAGAAAAATTATTCCTTTTACAAGATCGACGACAGTGAGCCTACCTCGATCCAATGACTCATATCTTTTCAGGATTTCACTGATCCCGAACCACCTTGCAACTGTGCAAGATACAATGACTCTCGCAACTTCAACACTTCCTTCACTAAGGCCTCTCCACCGTCTGTTTCTGCTATTCACCTATACACACTTCCAGAGGTTAAACTCTGTGCAACTTTCCCCAGATCCAATGACTATTGGGTCTGTGCGCTAGATCTGACAGTTCAGATCTATTCCTCTTCCTTATTCACTTTCCTGTGTGCATCTAGACGTAGACTCAATGGTCTAGATATTTTCCTCCCAACACTGATATAATGGTAGTTGTAGCTCCCTCCTGAGCTTGTGCTTCTCCCTTTTCCTTGGAATATTTATGAAGTATCGAAGGTCTTAGCCTTCATTATTTCTCCTCTCTACGAGCCCTGCAACCTTGGTCTCGCCTGCATTCTTTAAAATGTTGTCCCTCCTGAACTTCGTCAACTATGAAACCTTGAAAGGTTTCTCGGCTTCTGCACTCCTCTTGGCTATTTCTTTGTGCTCAAAGGTATTGTTCCTCCTGAACTTTCTTTCTCTGAACCTAAAAGGTTCCTTCGAACTCTGCAACCTCTTGCAGGACCTTTGCACGAAATAGTGCTATCTCTTCTGAGCTTATCTGTGGCTCTGACCTCAAAGTGTCTCTATCCCTTTCTCTCCTTAAAGGGATGGAAATTCCCTCTGAAAACTTCCTACTCAAGCACACCTTGCTAAGCCTGCAGGGTATTCAGTAACCCTGTGAAGGTCTTCCTATGACACTTCTCCTTCCTCTGAACTCAGAATAGAGTTCCGATGTGCACTCTATGCACTTGCTTAGTGCCCTCCTAGCATATCTCTCTAGAATATTTAGTGACTCTGTCTTCTCAATGAACTCGAGATAGAGTTCTCTCCCAATGCATCTAGTGCATTTGCTCAATTCCCTCTTGGCAGAGCTTCCACAGAATTCTCAGAAATTTTGTCTTCCCTATGTCTACCTCTACACAGTCTCACCTCCAAGGTGTTGAACAACCTTGAGGCTTCTCCCTAAGTCTAATACTTCCTCTGGTGCGCCCTCTTGGCACGTCTTTGTCTGAAATTCCGTAGAATTCAGAAGTGCACTCCTGCACTGGTTCTCAGAGACTGCAGTACTCTGTCATGCACTCTTGCATGAAACCACAAAGAACCCAAACCTAGAATCAAAGAACCCACAAATAGAAAAATATATCTATCACCTGCAGATGGAACCTAAGATACATCTACAACATATCATCAACACATATATGGCATTCATCCACACATACAGAATAACATGCAGGAAAAAATGCTCTGATTGTATTAATATGAAATGCTTGAATACAATGTGTTCGAGCTCAGACTGCAACAGAGTCTCAGCTCTCCTCTCTTATCTTCCTTCTCTACTCATGCATAAATCTCTCTTTCTATTAGACTCTCTTTTTAAAAATAAGATCTAAGATATTTTACATGAGGGGGCTCTTTGAGCTCTTCCCTCCAAGCTACCTACTCTCAATAACTTACATTCAATTACATTGAATGGCTGTCTAGTTCGAATCGGATCTAGATCGCATCCTTACAACCATTTAAGGCAACCTTAACTATAGACTATGCATATGTATGGCTTTTGGGCTCTACCAGCCTTACAATCATTTAATTCAAATTCAAAATTTGAAAAATGAGAAGGATGCGCCTCTCCTCTGCATTGAATGCACGCTTTGATGTGCAGGCTGGCTGGCACGTAGCTGGCTTGGAGCGATGCTCCTGCATCAGTTTCACTCCTAACTAACACTTCCAATCTCGAACGATTCCTCGTGCACCTAGAGATCCTTGACGAGCAACGTCGAGATGTTTCTACAGCTATCGAAGCAAATAAAAAATGTGTCAAGGTCCAATACGATAGGTCTGTCTATCCTTGGTTGTACACTGAGGGTGACTTGATCCTTTTATATGATTAATACAAAGAACCACTAGGGGCAAGAAAGTTCAAACCCATGTGGCACATTCCCTATATTGTGTGATGTGTCTTAGAAAAATGAGCCTATGAATTAGAATATTATGAAGGGAACATGTTGGCTGAGCCCAGGAATGGGATCTACTTGAGAATATATTACGCTTGAGCCCCAATATTGGGTGTCACTCTTTGTATACTAATGTAATTTAGTGTATATATCTTTTGCCTTTATTTTTTGTCTTCAACTTGCTTATCGAGTTTTCCCTTGGTTGGAATATGTCAACGGAGTCTTCGGTCTACTTAGGATTCACAAACAGAGCCAATCGTCATACACAGAACTTGGCTTCCACCGCTTGGGTTTTTTACTCACCTGAAGGTCTAATGGTATCTTTAGGTGGCATATGCCTAGGGCCATCCACGAATAATGTGGTTGAATATAGCGTCATTATAGAACTTTTGCGTGATGTCATTTCACATGGTATTCTCTATTTGGAGGTTCGCTTGGATTCCTAGTTAGTTGTATGTCAGTTGAATGACAATTACTGTGTGCATGACCCTACACTACTCTGACGATTTCTATGGGTACGCATTTTAGAACGACACTTTGATTTTATTACTTATCATCATAGACCTAGGAGTTAGAACTATGTATCCGATGCATATGCTAATGTTGTTTTAGATTGGCATTTTTCACATAACTAAAGCAAAGAAAACATTCTCATCAATGTACACATTATAACATAATTAAAGATGAAGAAGCATGTTTTTATATATATTTCAAAAAATATGATGTTTTAAGTACAAAATTAGGGCTAACATCCTCAATACACATATACAACCGATAACACAAAAGGCATGACATCTATGCCTGTGGCGCCAGATGAGTATCATGATAGAAAACTACGATGTTTGTGAGATGCTGAAATAGTCGCACTCAAGATATCAACACGCCTACCACCTGCCACTACATAGCCTCCAACAGATCCTCCACATGAACCATCAAAATCCTTTGTGTCAAATGAGACAGGTTTCCCTACATGTTTTGAAGAACTCTCTCTGCTTCTCCTCCCACTGCCTCATCTCCACGGTGCCTTCGACGATGTCGTGGAAGACCGTACGATTGTCGTGGACCTACTTCTGCATCACATACATGTCTAATTAGTACTTAAACATCATCCAAAAAATATTTTTGTTTTCCTATACAAAAATACAAAAAAATGATATATTTAAAAGAATTTGACATACCTATGTCCCCGTAGGCGATCCCTGGTGGTAATGGCATGTCAGGGCCCCCTCTAAAGTCAATCCTTGTGTAGGGGTAGTCATCCAGAGAAATGACCTTTCGTCTCCACAAGTAAAAGAAATCATCATTATAGGGTGTGGTAAGCCTATCTCCCCCATGTCATCTCATCACCTCAGTCCACTGTGCCATGGCTGGATCATGAGGTCCTCACAGAATGATCTCAACTCTAGGTCCCAAACCTATAACCCACTTGAAAAAAATCTACATAATATAGAAGCAAACATGAAGTTCCTCTTACCACTATGTTTGCATTCGGTCAACTGACTCTTCATGTTATCCAATAGTGAGGTGCATGAGTCGTACATTGTGGGTCTCAAGAAGTATATTTAGTAGAACATGAGAAACCTCGATGCCTGGTGCAACAAGGCCGATCCTGTTATTCGTGTCAAAACGAGGAAAACATTCTTGAGGCTTAGATTGTTTATCGCTCAGATGGGGAGTTGACTCCCAACCTTCTCAGTCCCTGCAATGCAATGATTATCTATGTATTCTTCTATCTTCATACCGCTCCCAGCTCCCCGAGCTTTGAGGTTGACCACCTCACCCTGACGCGACAACCCCGTCAAGAAATAAATATCCTCGACTTCAATCCTTAATGGTTTCCCATCAAGGTTGAAGCTCTTTCTATCTGGATCCCAATAATCCACGAGCAACTGTAGCAATATCACTTGGGCCCTCATCCCTTTGAGAGCCCCAAAACTATACAACCCACATATTTTCAAGGCCATTTGGGCCCCCAAATCTCTTTTCATAGCATCATCTACCTCCTCATGTTCCCTTTCCCTCCACTCTAGCACCATCCTGCAAGAGAAAAATCATTTTTTTAGTTAGCATTCACTAAAAAACAATGTTTACGGACATATACGCAGTCTGCAACATTCACAGTCATGTATAGAGATGAGTATACGCTGGCTGTATTTTAGACAACCACATATAATCACGTGTATACACGACCTGATGAATGGTAGCCTGCATACACCTAAAATTCTAATTTGCGCCCTAAATAACTTAAAAATTGAAACCTAAATACAAAATGTAATCCACTAAAAGGAAAGAGGAGGGGAAGAGGAATTACCTGGTCAAGACGGTCATCGATTCCATCACTCATAGCTCCCACAATCACCAATTGAATATCAGAGGTAATTTGGTCCAAAATCCACTATTTGGGTAAAAAAGTAAAATGGTATAGTAAATTTGGTTTTTTTACTATTTATAGCAAATTTTTACCCACTTTGCATAGTTTCGGATAAAGTTTCTCCTAATGGACTAATACGACAATGGATTGAGTTGGTTTTTGTATTTTTGTCTAGGGATTCTTGCATTTTTCAGCATTATGTCGATCGTTCGTAACTTCAGACAGGTATTTTTGCTACCCAACACATAGGATAGGTATCCATTCCATCATACGCACTTGCATCATCCTATGAATGTCACTCATATGCCTTAGGTACGAAACCATTTTTTAGAAACACATAAATTTCTATCTTCTACTAGAAGTGTTGTTATCGAATGGTAGAGACTTACCAAACATGGGTACCCTAGTTAGACCCTCTGCTTCATTTGGTGCCCATGCAAAGAATTTTCCGTAGGACTGGGAATCCCTTATAGCTAATACATGAATTTATGATGAACCTCATTTCTCACTCATAGACATGCTGGCCTATACTTAGAGGACTCCCAAGCAAGTTTGATTTAAGATCTTTTCTGACTCATTTTTAAAAAGAGAAAAGATTGCCAAGTGAACTTGTCTCTTTCACACTCGTAAATTGGATTTAAAGAAACGTCTATTTGGTACAAGTTTATCCCTTTTTCAATCCAAGTAGACTAAGATTACGAAAAAGGACATTTTTTGGTGTTAAGTTGTGATTGCATATCATACCCTTGTTTGCACTATTGAGCCTATTGTTGATTCTTTCTTTGTGTTATAAACCATTTTCCTCAACAGTTTTGCATCCTCAACCAAGAAGAGCCTTGTTTATATCCTTTGCATCTTGACACCCTATACCCAGGAGGGAACATTACCCCAAGTGTCCATCTCCCGCATGCACCTCCTTTCATTGATCATAGGTATGTTCCAGTGCTGGAACTAATTTTTCTTACTTGCAACACTTTTTCCCTCCTTTATATCATAACATTCATTTGACTATGAAAAAAAAAAAAAAAATATGGGTGGGAAGGGAGTATTATCTTATAATGGCAGTAGTCGTGTCACCTTTGAACGGATCAAATATTTTTTGAGTCCACCTGTCATCATAATTTTGGGTTTAGCATGACCTTAGGAAGCTGAGATCGTTACAAAGAGTTTACTCCCCCAACTGGTTACTCTTCCAGTTCCTATGGAGAGTTTGATTGATGCCTCCTGCAACTCATGGTTTCATCATTGAGTCTATTCTACCAGAGTCTTCCATATGTCTCATTCTCTTGTTCAAAGGATTTCTATCAACTTGTGTCAACCATTCCTCAAAACTCTTGAATTTGCATGTCGGCCATACCATTAGTTTGTCTCAGAATCACATGAAGCTATAGTCCTATTGTGCACCCTGGTCCTACTTTCCTCATTGGTAGGTAACCTTGAATCCATCAGTCGACTTTTCATCATTGGTCATTGATTGGGTGGTTTCCCTTGTGTTCGATGTCAAGACATCTATTCACATAGTGGTATTTGTGCAATGTCTTGGATTCCATTTGCTTTATTGGTGGTTTCCTCTCCTTTTTCAACATTTTTCCTCATTTCCTGCTATTCAAAGGGTCTTTTTCGAGTACCGCTTGCACCTGGCACACACAAAAGATGCAAAGGGTCATTGGTTTGTGAACATGTTCTTCATCCTATTTCCTCCAAATAATCAAGATCCTACTTTGTACCTCGTGCTGAATGATGAGAGATGCCTTAATGCTCTCCTTTCAGCGGATTTCCTTTCATCGAATTCAACTCATATATTCTGGAGACAAGACCTAGAGTCCTATGAGTACCTAGAGGCTTGCAGTCATTAGTGGTAAGTTCTCTCACCATCGACAATTGGGAATACATAAATTCCTCCTGATCGATGGATTCTTCAAGTGTTCTACCTCGACTCCTTTATTCACATTTGTAAGAATGTACTTGGTGCCTTGATACCTACTTTCATCATTGGTAAGATATATCGTATTTGTTAATGATATACCCCAATGACCGGTAATTAAACGAAGCCTCATTGTGTTCGACCTCAACTCCTATATTCACACGATGTAGAATTTCACCTTTGGCAGATTGTGTAGAAGAATTGAAGACATCAATTTATAGTCACAACTTTCCTTAGATGTTACTACCTTTCATTGGACCAATACCTATGTGACTTCAGTGATCATGGGAGATCAGATTGTACTCCATTGTATACATATATCTTCAGATTGATTTTGAGACTTGTTTTACTAGGCCTTGTTCATGACTATGACAACCTTTGGCATGTAACCACCTTTGTATTTGCCTATTCATGGCCATGGATAGATTTTTGGCATATTTTCACATGGATCTGCAGTGTAATTCAAATTGGCAGCCATGTATGCAAAGTCAGTATAGATTGTAATGAGAAACTAGTTCTTCCAGCAAGGTCCCCATTACTCCACTTATGGGTTTTTATAATATATTTCAGTCATCACAGATACTCCTCTAACCTCACACATTAGGGGGCATTTGTTATAGCAAGATTTGACTCACCCTAGGAAAACTTGCAAAGAGGGCCTTTTTTCATTTCCCTATGCAGACTTGAAGTCCCTTTTTGCAAATCCATGAGATAGAAACATTATTTTTCCACATATGCGCGCCTTGCCTATATTACAACATGCGTATACGCAGGTTGCACCACTACAACCCGCGTACATCGAGATTTTTTCCCAAAATTAAAAAATGGTGTCGGGTTTCCATGTCACATCACGAGATAAATGATCCTTGGCCTTCCATATACTGGAAAATTTTTGAATCCGCTCTTCAGTTCCACTTGAAGGCTATAAATGGGCCAAATCCGAGCTATGGAAAAGAGGAGAAAGAATTCAACTTTGAGAGAAAAGTTACTCTGGAGAAATTATTCACTTCACATTGAGTCTGCATCCCTTTGTCCTTTAAGTCTGAACACATTGTTCATCTCCCAAGCTCTTCCTTTATTGATTGAGAACCTCATTATCTCTCTTATATGAGCTTGCCTTTGGTGGAGGATTGAAGTGGTGGACCAACTGGAAGGAACTTAGTTTCTCAGTTCCAAACCGTGCCAACACGGAAGTTTGTAACTCATTTACTTCTGTTGATTATATCTTAATAGAAATACTCTTTTCTTGCCCAATTAATCTCACAAATATTTGAATTATTATTCCATGGGCGCATTTGTTATGAATGTTGATGGATTATGCTATTGAATGTGATAACATTATATATTATCACCATATGCTTGCATTGCTTGGTTGTTGAGGACTAGTTGCATGTATATTGTTTTGGGTCAAGTGCTCAATGATGAAATTCATCGAATGTCTGGACGAGGTAGGAATTTTATCTTGTCTTGTTAGCATATTTTTTTATATAGCATACTTGAGACTAGAGTTGATTTCTGTAGTCATTTCCATCTGTTTTGTTTTACCCCTAGACATAGAGAGATTTTCCTTGTAACATATATAGATAGATCTACTCTTGTCTTATGATATATTGTAGAAGTACAAGGCGTTGTTATTTTCCTTGCAGAATTTCTACTTCCATACTCGAAGCTTGGAGATTAAGTTCAACAATTGGAGCAACGAGGAAAACCTATAGGAAAGAGGTCAACCATCTACTTTTTCCTCTTTCTCTCTCTCTTATGATTTCATTAATGAACATATAAATTAGTCTTAAGGGGAAGTTAGTGTCCAATTGTTTTCCTTCTATCTTGGATCAAAGGAAACCCGATCCAACAAATATTTCACATGTCTGCAGGGGGAATTCACCACAACAGAAAAATGGTGACTCCACTAGGGAAGAATGTTGATGTTTTCCTTAGTTTCTAGCTCTCTTGAATTTTGTTGCTTGCTTGATATTTATGGCTATTTTATTGTTATTTGAACTCTTCCTTTTCCCTCACCTTCATTGGGAAGTGTACAAAGTCAATAACCTGATATTTGTTGAGTCTGGTAAAAAATTGGTTCTTTTTCAACCATTTCCAGGTTTCAACACTCCCCTATAGTGCCTTGCAATGTGTTGAAATCCTAATCACCACTCCCTGTTAGTATTTTGGGGAGCATTGATCTCCTAATCAACACACCTTGTCAATCTTCTCGGGAGTGTTTATCTCTTTTCAACGCCCTGTATGCTCTATTACATGAACATTGATCTCCTTCCTTGGTCAGTTTTAAACCTTTTTTCCCCCGTTTCCTCAGATTTTTTGACTTAAATATTTGCATCAAATTCTTTTAAAGTTATATTTTGACTTTGATTGATTGAAAGTTTTTGTTTATCTCCTTTTTGACCTCTTTTGAATTATTATCTCTTATCAAATTGTGAAAATTTCATAGTTTCCAAGGTTAACCTGATCCTTTGGTATAGTATTTATTGTCAGTAGTTTTGATCTTTATGACTTGCAAACTTTAAAACTTTTGTCACTATTCACTCCAAGAATTTTTTAGTGTTTCACTCGTTGATTTTGGAGTGCTTTTCATTAATTTGGAGATTGTATAGGTTGCGTCAAGCCTTTTTATTGAGTTTCTTGTTCTGTTCTCTTGGGAAAAGTTTTGATCCCTTGAGGGTATTCCTAAACTCTTTGGTCACTTTTTTGTTGAGTTTTTTGTTTGTTAGTCCAAATATCTTTGGCCTTGTTGCAACTTAGAATTGCTTATTAATGTTTGTTTTTGAGGTTTTCAAAAAGTGATTTCCCTTCTCTTTTTACAGATTTGGGTTCTTGTTTGAGCTTGTGTTGGAAGCATTCCCGCATTTGCACTTTTTGAGTTCTTTCTTGAGTGCATTTTTTGTTTGGATATTTTGGTTCATAATACTTTTCATCGACATTGAAATATTTCATTGAAAGTAAGGAAACAAAAAACATTTCATTTGAAATCATTTCATTGCATTTAAAAAAGAAACAATAATTCTTGCATTCTAGTTAGTGGGTGGAGCATTTTTGAGCTTGCATTTTAAAGAAAAGTAAATTGAATCATATACCAAACACCTTTTGCATTCAAAGAGTAGTTCATGTTTATTGAATTGAATGTTACACTTTTTTATTTGCTTGAAACCTTTTTATCCTTTTTGTAGATAGGCTTCATCGAAACTAAAGATTGCATTCCATTCATTTTTTTCTTTTGAAGTCTTCTTGGAGTTAGAGTGATAACACCATATAGTTTCACTTGCATTTACCCTTTTGAGTAAATACAACCATAAAAGGAACAAGTGCATAATATAAAATCAATTTGAATTCTTTCTTTTATAGAAAACCAACAAGTCTAGGATTTTAGGGCCTTAGTTGTAGGATGAAGAGTAAATTCTCTAAGGCCATCGAAACAAAACTGTAGAACACTAAAGAGTGAAAAAATCCAACTGTCATATAGGCATAGATGGGAACCCCCTATAACTTAGGGTATAAACACAAGGTCAAGTGTAGAAGAGAAACAAAGATCGAACCTCCAAAGCTTGACCAATCGTAGTGGAAAGAACGTATATTGGGGGGTTTTCTTGAGTGTTACTAGTTCATTTGGTCTCAGTGCTTCGTGAATCCCAAATCTATTCGATGTCCTCAGGAGTATTAATAGTCCACTTGTCTTCAATCCTCTTGAAGATCTTCAAAATTTGTTATCCTTCCCATACATTTGATCCTGACTGTCGACTGTACCCCTTCGGAGGCCGACTACGTGTTGGTAACCCTAGTAACCTTTCCTAGGTATCTACAAAGGTGATTGTGGGGGATTTTCCACAGTACCTAGGGAAGACATCATATCACACTTCCAACACCCTTGGAGGGTGACCCTGTGAAGAAAGGGTTTCTTGCATTGAGAAGGGATGTTATGTGGAGGTCCGGGTAACTATTTCTCATATCTTCGTTGACAACCTCATCTCCCATCTATAGAAGATCCTTACTTCCTTTTTTCCCTATTACAAGGGAGGTTTTTTCTTTCTCTTATCTTATAGGGACTTTGGTAGTGTGTTCTATTTGGTTTAGCAAGCCTAGGTTGAGTTTGTGTCTATGGAAACATTTCTTGGGACTACCAACCAAAGAACCAATTTTCACAGGGAACCTTTTGTTTTTCCTTCTTTTGGAAACATTGGTCCTCTCTATATTGCTACATTGAGTCTTCCTAGATTCACCATAGTGTTATAAGTATGGTTTTTTCCACTCCAACGATCCCAAATGCTCCTGGTGCTTCGAATGCAATCCCTCCTCCCCAAGAACATCAACCTCATGTTGGACCTTTTCCTTCTTCGCGTGTTGCATCTTCTTCTCTTTCTTCTTCTTCGTCTGGTGAAAGTATTAATGCTAGTAACCAAGAGTCTCAAAATAAGAATAAAAGGAAGAACAATAAGTAGAAAAATAAGCGAAGGGGAAATCAACTAGACGTTGTCAATCATGATAGGAGTGTTGATGATTGTAATGTCTTTAACTTAATTATAACAACCATTAAATTAGAATACCACAATAAAATTTAATAATTACTACATCTAGCACATTTAAAATCTAATTTTTCATAGTAATAAAATTATAATTACAATTTACTTCAAAATAATTCGTAACTCTAACCTGAACCTGATGCTGTCGCTTGCTTCCTTAGCTTGCTCCTTGGGACACCACCCCAAAACCAACCTCCCTACCGACTAGTAGCGCCTAGCCCTAGGATATCAATGGATATCCTAGCCCTCCAAGCCCAAAACCTCCACAGCCCCTCGGTGCACTGTAACTTCCACTGTAAATTCCACTTTGTCCAATACTCCAAGCTCTCCCCAGAATCCTTTCTCCCCTCTCGTCAAATGAAAAATCCCCCCCTCTCAACTCCTTTCTCCCCCCCTTATTCCTCCTCCCTTCACCGACACTCCATCATGCATTAAATTCCTTATCCCTCCATTTAATTACCCTTATCCATTCA
>ML845933.1:0-36183 GCA_009831015.1 Picea engelmannii | reverse complement strand
TATATGTGTTCTCCACAATGCTCGGTCCAACTTTGGAGGGGTTATCTCTGCTGCCTTTCCTTACGCGACCTCGTGTTTAGCCCCTG
This sequence comes from Picea engelmannii, assembly GCA_009831015.1. Classification (NCBI taxonomy): domain Eukaryota; kingdom Viridiplantae; phylum Streptophyta; class Pinopsida; order Pinales; family Pinaceae; genus Picea; species Picea engelmannii. The sequence continues at coordinate 36,097 of ML845933.1, read as the reverse complement.
TGTTAGAGGGGGGTCCTGAATAACTTTCCGTAACTGGACTTCTACACTCCCTAATGATAGAATCCAATTTTTGGTTTGGGTGGCCTTGGAGAATTTACTCTCCAACCTATTCCAAGGCCCTATCCTGAGCTAATGTGTCCACCTTACAAACAAAAAAGTCTACTTGATTTTATTTAGCGTTGCTTTTAATGGGCTTATTAAGTCACAAGGTGCGAGAGTGAAACTGATGGTATGTAAAACAGACTCAAAGCAAAATGCACAGAAATGCTTGGGAATAAACTTTTTCTAAAATGCAAAACCAACAACTTTTCAATGAAAAGACTTCTTTTCGAGCTACTGACGCAACAACAAAATCTTCAAACCAAGAAGACAATGAAAAAGAATTTATTTATTTATTGCAAAATAACGCAACTAGGAAAAATGATGACAAGATTAAAACCAAGAGAATGAAAAGAAAACTCTGGCTTAAAGTGCAGATCGTAAACAGAATCAGAGCATGAAATGCCAAAAAGCAATCAAGAAAACACTAATTCAAACACTTGTCTAAAAACCATCAAATGAATATTTTGTCCCTTTTGTCTTTTCTATCAACAAATCAAATAACAAGCACAAGCTAAGGGAGTAATTCCCTAACCTGCTGACTGTGCAGCCCCAGACTGTAAACCTCTGAGAGGAGCTCTTCTCACCACAGGAGGGGATGACTGCCCCACCCAAGCTGAGAAGTTACCTAACAGACCCACGACTTTCACCAAGACAGAACGCGTGTAACCGCGTGCTGTTCCACTACAGCTCGCGGGTACCCGCAGGCTAAACCTAAGCAGGCCGCGGGTATGTCTAAAAACTAAGATAAAATCACACACAGATAGTCTAGTCCTAAAAAAGGCTTCTAGTACTGACAACCAGAGTCTCTGACAGGCTGAGATGCCACTACTTTAACAGAAAAAACAAATTTTCCAAAAAAAGAAAAACCAATGTAAAGAAATACACAACAAGACAGACTGAAACACAAGACAATCAACCTATTCAGACCCAGACAGGATCCAGAAAGCCCCCTGAGAAGATAAACTTATGACAGGGGAAGAGGGGACTGCCTCTTAAAACCTCCTGGACTCAACACGCTACTGAAACCACTACAGAACGCGTTCACACGCGCGCTGTAGAAGGCTAGGGCGCGGGTCACCCGCGGGCAGGTATTCTGCAGGTCGCGGGTACCTCTGTGTGTCCCGAGACTAAATGTCAAGCGTCAGTCAAGGAAAACTGGTATTAATGAACAGGTTCCCTGCTAGCTTTTGACTAACAGAAAACAAAATAAGCAAAGAAATAGAAACTTAATTCTTTGAACTACCAAAAGATATTTAACCAAACCCGGAAACCCTAAGAGTAAAATATCCCCAGCGGAGTCACCAATTCTGTTGTGGGGTATTCTACCCTACGGACTAGCAAGCTAGGGTTTTAAAATTGCATGCAGATCATGACCCTTTATAAGATACTTTTATCCTCCTACCCGAATCTGAAACCCCTTTTCTCAGGCAAACATGAGAAGAATCAACTAACCTTTTTATCGACGGTTGAAGTAGATCCTCCATTGAGCTTTTATCCCCTTGCTGTTGCTGCTCCTTCCACAAAGCTTCCCTGCAATCAAGACAAAACTACGCATGCATGCTACTGATCTAATAGAGGGTTAGAGATAAAACACAAATCAAATAACATAGATAAGACTCATGTATTCGGGATGGGAAAAGTATCTTTTTCATTAATCTCAATATGAACCAACTTACAATGATTTTGAGACCGGCCACTGTTCCTTGATCCTGATCCTGGGCTCTTCCTCTTCTTTGTCCTCCAACTGCTGTTGCTTGAGTTTCTCCTAAATATTGAGGCAAAGATAAAGGGTTGGGACAAAATGGACTTGGCAATTTGGCAGAGTTTCTTTGCTATGATTTTTCCCTCCTGAATAGTACCCGTACCCCTCCTTTTATAGGCTAGAAGGAGCTAGGGTTTTAGGCGAACTCTCGGCCATGCATGGCTGGGAGTTCTAGTTAACTGACAAAAAGCTCTTCATCCCGACGAAAACTTTCTTGATTTTTTTCTTTGTTAGGTAAACGCGGGCTGTAGTGGGTTAGCCCACGGGCACCCGCGTGCAGTAGAGGGCCAGAAAGTGGTCACCCGCACCCAGTGAGAGGTTATGGCGCGGGTTCCTTGATTTAAGTGGTTTTTTGAGGATTTGCTCAGCATGGCTTTGGATAGGAAGAGGCATGAGTTAGCCTGATGCCAGGTAAACCTGTGTGGTGCATTTTAGGGTTATAACAATGTGCAACATGTAGAGAAGTAGTGTGGCTTCATAAGCTACTATCTAGGTTATTTGGTCTCAAACTGGAGGCGACTTGCATTTGGTGTGACAAATAGAGTTGCATGAAGTTGTCAGATAATTTGGTGTTCCATGACAGGTCGAAACATATCGAGATCAAATATCACTATATAAGGGATATGGTGTAGAGGGAATCAATGAGGCTCTAATATGTGACTACTGAGGAGCATGTTGCAGACATGTTGACCAAGACATCGTTGAGGAAGAAGTTCGAGCACTTCAAGGACAAGCTTGGCATGGTCCCTCTTAAGAGGGAGGGATGAGGTACAGATGCATTGCGGGGCAGTGGATGTCCTGGGGACATGTTGTATATATTTTAGAGCTACCCATAGGCCTTGGATGCATTGGCTATGAAGTCACAAGGGTGCACATGATGAGGTACACATGCATTGCGGGGTAGTGGATGTCATGGTGACATGTTGAAGCTATTTGATAGCTACCCACAAGCCTTGGATGCATTGGCTGTGAATTCATGTTGTACTATGTATATTCGATGATTTATAGATTCATATGTTCAATATCCAATGGACATGTGTTATAACCCTAATTTGCACCATACATGCTTACCTGGTAGCAGGCCATCTTAGATCCCTTCTTTGCCAAAGCACTGCTAAACAAATCTTTAAAAAACCTCTTTTATAAGGCCCCACATGCCCTAATCCATTATTGAATGTGTGTACATGCTAGCTGACCTAAAACAACCCCCATGGACCGACAAAAGCAAGAAAAAAAGGAAAGTTGCCGATGGAACACACAACTTTGGGTGAGTTAACTGAAACTCCTGACCATGAATGGTTGAGGGTTCGTCCAAATACCTAGCTTCTTCTAGCCTATAAAAGAAGGGCTAGTGGTCCCATTTGGAGGAGGAGAAAAAGAGTAAAGAAACTCTGCCCAATTGCATATTCCTATTGTCCCAACCCTTTAGCCATCCTTGTGAAAGAAGAGATACAAAGAAAAGAAGTTGGAGGACATTTGAAGAGGAGTCCAGGATCAGGATTCATGGACCAGTGGTCGGTCTCGACATTGTAAGTTGATTCATTAAAGTTAATAATAAAGAAATACTTTTCCCGTCCCACTATATGAGTTCTTCATAGTTCAGTAAATGTATGTTTGAATCTCTAACCCATTAGTCTATAGGTAAAATGCATGTGTAGTTTGTTTCTTGTTTTGTACGCAGGTCAATCTTGAGAGGATAGCTACCAAAAAGTGATCAAGCGTGAAGGGGGATCGACATTGAACATCCGGAACAAGGTATGTTGGTATAACCATGTATTTACTGAAAAGGAATGAGGTTTAAGTCTGGGGACAAAAGTAGAAAGTAGATTTCTTTTGGTCATATTTGCATGCATAAGATAACCCTATTTACTAGTCCATAAGGGGATTTCCCTCACAATAGAATGGGCGACCATACTGGGGAAGTCTCTAGGGTTCCTGGAATTTTATTTTTTTGGGTAGTTTTAAAAGACTGGTTTTCTTGCCTATTTTTTGGTTTATGAAAAGTCTGAGCTAGTAGAGAGTCTGGTTTCCCATACCAACTGTCTCTGTTATTTTCTTGACTATGTTTTTTCGAGACTCACAGAGGTACATGAGGCCTGTATAAGGTTTGCACATGTGTACCTGCTCCCTACTCTCTTACAGCCCATGTGTAAACACTAGCTGAAGAAGTAGCAATAGCGTGTAGAGTCCAGAAATTTTTTGAGGCAGTCATCCTCTTCCCTATTAGAATCAGACATTCTCAGGGGTTTTTTGGAATTCTTTCTAAGTCTTGGTTGTTTGCATTCTTGTCTCAGATTGGTTTGTTTTACGAATTTTTTCCTTACATTGTTTGCTTTTTCTGTTAAAGAGAGTGTCCAAGCCTTCAAGAGATCCTGGTTCTCAATATCAGTGGTCTCTTCCTGGTTTGGATTGTCTGTTGTTATTTTTTTCAGATTTTTAGAGATACATGTGTCTTGTAGAAGGTCAGCACGCGTGCACACGCCCTCTGGATCTATACAGCTCGCGTTCACACGCTTGTTGTTGGATTATCAGTAGCATGCTTGTGCAGGATAGTTTTTGTTGAGGGTAAGGAAATCATCCTTTCCCTTGATGAGAGTTATGCCTATTAGGTTTTTGAATCTCTGTCTTATCAGTTAGTAGCTTAGGATTAATCTTAGCCTTAGCTTACTTTTTCTCAGTTAAAAGTTGTCATAAAAAAATTTTTTTAGGGGTTTTAGACAAGTGTGAGAGTCATTTTTTAAAGTTGCTAGTGTGTGATTTTTTTTTAAGTGATTCTTTGCGATCTGTGATTAGGCTAGAATTGTTTTTCTTGGTTTTTACTTGTTGGTATTTTTCCTTTTTCCTTTATCAACATTTAAATAAATAAAAAAATCTCTTTCATTTTCTTGTTTGGTTGAAAAGTGTGATTTTGCATTAGTAGCTAGGGAAAAATATTTGTTTTCTTAAGTTCTTGATAGTTTACTTAGATCGTAAGTAGCTCGTAGTCGAGTGAAATCATTCTTTAAGTTTGTTGATTCAAAATATCTTAGAAAAATAATTTTTTTTTTGAAAAGTTGTTGAAATTTTTCATTAAGTGAAAGTTTTTGTTTCCAACTTTTTATTCATTTTTAATTTCGTCTTAAAAACATCATCAATTTAACTTTCATACCCCTTGACATAAGAGAAGCCATAAAATTAACGCTAAATCTAAAATTTATTAGACTTTTATGTTTGTAGGGTTAACCAACTAGTTCAGGATTAGGGCCTTGGATTAGGTTGCAAAGGAAACTCTTCAAGGCCATTAAAATCAAACATTGGAGTCTGAGTTAGGGAGTGTCTAAGTCCAATATCATGAAATTAATCTGGGACCCCCCTCTAACATAGGGGATAAACATGAGGTCATGTGCGAAAAGGTAGTGGAGATAACCCCTCCAAAGCTGGACCAATCGTAGTGGAGAACACATATAGAGGGCTTGTTTTGGGATTCCGTCGATTGCCTTTGCCATGGAGCTTCATGGGTCTCGAATCCGTTCAAGGTTCTCAGTTGTCTTCCAGACCACTTTCTTTCGATACCCTTGATAGGTTTTGGGCTCGATACCCTGCTCATTGTGGTCTACTCGACTTTTGATTGTACTCGCTTGGTGATTGTTCACGCACTGGCAACCTAGTTGCCTATATTTTTTAGGGACATACACAGGTGATTATGGGGGTATACCAAGATACCTAGGATAGACATCGGGCCACACTTTGTAGATTATAACCAGAGGGTGCTTCCATTTTCGAGTTTCACTTGCACCATTAAATTTCTCTAGTGTTGGTTGTTGTAACCGTTCTTCCAATTAATTTAGTGTTTGCCTGTCTTATATTATAGGGGCTTTTTTAGTGTGTGTTACTTTTGAAAGTTTAGATTAACCTAGAGTGTCTTTGAATACTTTTTTAGTCACGAAGGCTTCTTGTCCTACCGTCGATTACACTGGAGCCACCCCCGCCACCACTAAGGCGAAAGCTAGACCAACAAGGGTCTTTTGAAGCGATCGGGTCACAAGAAATTGTGCCCGACCAAAATCCAAAGGAATCGACCATCTTAGACCCTGGAGTGAAAGCTTTTGGTCTAGTTGAAACTTCTACCACTGATATTTTGGCACCCACCATTGTACATATTTATCCTTACGAGTGTCAGACAGTGTTGCACGCAACAATGGAAACAAATGTTCTTACTCCTTCTGGGAATTCTTCAATTCCCACTACGGGCGTCACCACAGGAGAGTTTTCACATCCTAACCCACCGTCACCGGTCCGAGCCACCATGGTCTTGACTGCCTCTACATCGCACAATGGTTCGATCCTGTCTTTGGTGGCAACCACAACCCCTTTCACACCAAGTGTGACAGGCCCTCCGTTCTCATACGGGATGCCTAGTTCGGGTACAAGTCCTATACTTTCCTACTCCACTTTACAGAATTCAGGTTTGGGGGTAGGGAGCTCTAGCGCTCCTCTGTAAGGTCACATGGGGGGCACTCCTACTCCTTTTAACGCTTTCCCTTATGGAGGAGATCATATACCTCCTTTTTCCCCTTCACTTGGTGACTCGCATCAACAATCCACCAACCAACCTACACACCATAGTTTATTTGGAGCGAGGAGTCAAGGACCACCTTCGAATAATATGTTGGTAGGCTCGACACCATTTTCTTTGATTGGAACGTTTGGGAACAATGCCTTCTCGTTAGTCACATTCCTGACTGGGGGCAATCCCAGTTTTGGACAACCTATTCCTATGCAGGGTACTATTCCTGCATAGGGGGAAAACCTAGGAACTTCTTCCGCATGAGGGACTTGGAATTCTTGGCAGGGATTCGTTCCCTTGTCCAGAATTCCAATATGGGGTAATTCTTTCCACAATCAATGGAACCCCGAAAAAACCACTATGCCTATCCCCACGGGACCGACATGGGGCAACCCTTCCCAAAGTCCTTCGAATGTAATGCATGCCCAACCATGTATGTCCTATTTTGGAAATCAGCCGATGATGTCTCCACATATGAAAATCCATACATTGGCCAGGGCCATGGTTTCTACCAGAATCTAGGCCAGCAACTGAACTTTTCCTAGCAACCTAGTGCCAATCAAACTCTAGGCCCATTTTTCCCAGGTTATCACCAACAACCTAAACTACCCTTCCTGGCGACTTTGCACTTGCCATATTTGACAAGGTTGTTGAATGACCCTATTTTTCATGATCCACATTGGCCTCCTATGCTGACGAAGTTTCCTTTGGACATCCCAAAGTTTGAAGCCAAGCTTAACAAAGATCCAAGAGATCATGTGACTACCTTCCATATTTGGTGCTCATCTAACTCGTTGAAAGACGACTCCATACAATTGCGATTGTTTCAACGTACTCTCATTGGGAGTGTCGTGAAATGGTACATTGAGCTCGATTGCTCAAGATAGTCTTCCTTCGACGAACTAGCGATGGCTTTCCTAAACCATTTCCAGTTACCTGTGAGATATGACGCTGGCACATAGATGTTTGCCAATTTCGAATAGACAACAATGGACCATATCTCTGATCACATCCAAGAATGGAGACATCAGATGAGTTTAATTAAGGTGCCAGTCCCACCGACATTCCTTCTTGAGTGGTTCCTTAAGTCTTTGGTCCCATAGTTATCCAAAGACATCGTGACATCGAGAGTATTCTCTAAAGAAGACACCATCATGAGATCTCAACAATTTGAGCTCATCTATTCTTAGTTCGGTTTATTATACAACATCTTGCCAGATGCGCCACGCTCAATACTTGATAAAAATAGACAGAGAGATGGACCACATGCCGATGGTATTGTTGGTTCAACACAAACAAAGCCCGCTTAGCAATTGATGAAGCAGTTGTAGCAGTTATCTATACAACACACAATGGCCAGCCAAACTACTACTTTGGCTGCTCCCCCTACCAAAACGTCGAAGGTACACACAATGCAATCAACTAACCCAAAGGCTACCCAACAGCCTGAAGGAAAGAAAAAACAATGAAAGAAGGGTAAGGGGGATAAAAAACCTACTGATAATGCTGGCGGGGACAACACTGAGAAACAGAAGGCGAGGTATCCATGCAACTTGTGCACGGAATACCACCCGACCCATCTATGTCCTCATCTTGCAGAAGCCCAAAAGTTTGTGATGCAACAACAACCTGCTGTGTTGACCAATCCATTTCAACATGGGCAAAATCTAACCCAAGCCTCTACAAGCATGAAAGGGGGCAGCCAAGAACCCTCTCCACCTGCGAATAACCCTGCATCCGTGAACGTATATATGGTGAGGGGTGATGCTTTTATATCGACTAGAGCACATGACTATAGTAAACCAAGAAATTCTGAGAAGGGTAAAGAAGATGAACTCCCATCTCTTCCTCTACAGATTGAGAAGACGTTGGGTGAAACAATGACACGCATTCCCAAAGGTGCATTCAAAAAATATTCTCATAACCCAAATGAAAGGGTCGCTTAGAACTACTCTCTGGTGGAAGATTTATCACAAACCCCTTGTGCGATGTTCGCTTTGGAAGTCTTCCAAAGCTTCCCTTCCCAGAGGAAAGCCTTGTTAACTACTTTAGGATCTACCAAGACTTGTAATCCAGGTACAATCATGCTGGATACAACCAACTTAAAACCTTGTCTGCCTTACCACATAGTGTTTCAGATAGTAGTGGCGTATCCCACGAAAATTTTTACTCAGAATATCTTCCGCACGGTGGTTGATGAGGGCGCCTCGACATGCATTATGTCGTTGGCATGTTGGAAGGCCGTTGGCCAGCCTGTTTTGTCTCCGTCACCTACTCTCCTCACTGCTTTCTATGGTTGTTCATTCCGACCACATGGTATCATTCCTTCTTTCCCTGTGCAGTTAGGAGGGAAGACCGTGTGTGTCGAAGTAGAGGTAGTCGATGCTCTCCTTGACTATAACCTCTTGTTAGGAAGGAGTTGGACTTATTCCATGCAAGCTATGGTTGCTACAATTTTCTAGGTCTTGTTGTTTCCACACAAGGGCCGGATAGTGACAATCGATCAATTGTCTTTCTCCAGACCTGACCTTGCATTGGGGGCATCCACGGTCCCAATGATTGATAATCCTCAACCAGGTGTCATCAACGTAGGGGTTGGTTTGTGACCATCTTTGATGGGTACCTTCAATTACCCACCCCCTCAAGGCGATATCAAGTTTATATCCAATCACCATAAGGTTAAAATTTTTCAAGTTTCGTCGTTCCACAAGACTTACTTTGACAATCCTTGGATACTTCCTTCCCCATCAACCACGATGGATGGGACAGGGCACCCGGGCATGTCCATGCCCTTGTCCGTAGATGAAGTAGTGTACTCTTTAGTCTAGCAAAATTTATCCCACACTGATCCAGCTCCCGCACAAGAGTTCGATCCACTTCTAGAGCCTATTTGGGATCAGGGTTCTCTTGCTCACACCAATTCATTAGACTTAGTCTGTCCCTCTGATGAAGCAATAATTGAAGCAATGACTAGTCTGAACAAACCCTGGGAAGATCTTCATCACATATCATACTTCCTCCCAGAGTTAAGCCGAATCGAATCAGGAGAATTTACCATGACTATGACGGGAGATAGGTCTTTTCCTATTAATATCTTAGCTACCCACGAAGTTTATGCTAAGGGTAATATGGAAACCATTAATGAAACCATACTGATCAATATATCCCAAAACCATGGCGTCATGGAAAATGTCTTCATCGGAGCTGACTGCTCCTCTGGAGAGATTCAACTCTATACAGATATTTTCAAAGAATTTCGCGATGATTTTGCCTGGTCTTATGAGGAAATGCTAGGTATCGATCCAAAAATAGTTGAACATGAAATCACAACGCATCCTGATGCCAAGCCTGTTCAGTAGAAACTTCGTCCAATTAACCCCAAGAAAGCAGCAACCATTAAGGTTGAGGTTGAGAAATTGCTAAAAGTCAGTTTTATCTATCCTATCCATTTGACCCAATGGGTGTTAAACCCTGTGTCGGTCAATAAAAAATAAGGCACAATTCGTGTATGTACAGAATTTCGTGATTTGAACAAGGCCTGTCCCAAAGATAATTTTCCCACACCTTTCATTGACCAAATCATTGATGAATGTGTGGGTTGCGAAGCCTTTTCTTTCATGGATGGTTTTTCAGGGTATAATCAAATACAAATTAAACCCAAAGATCAACACAAAATGACATTCATCTGTCCATGGGGTACATTCGCGTATCGTAAGATGCCTTTTGGTCTCAAAAATGATGGATCCACCTTTCAGCGGACCATGTCTTTTGATTTCTATGACCTCAAGCATATAGTTGAGGCCTATTTAGATGATTTAGCATCTCAATCTCGCAAGAGTACGGATCATCCCATACATCTCCAACTTATCTTCAAACGTTGTCGCTACTTTCAGATTCACTTGAATCCAAACAAGTGCAGCTTTTGCATCACGTCAGGATGATTGTTAGGTTTCATAGTGTCAACAACATGGATCATGGTCGATCCTCTCAAAGTTGAGGCAATAATTCAGTTGCCCCCCCACGCACAATCCTTCAACTTCAGAGTCTACAGGGCAAGGCAAATTTTCTAAGACGCTTTATCACTAACTACGCCGAGATCAACAAGGGATTCATGCACTTACTTAAAAAATAAATTTCTTTTTATTGGGACAATGCCACTCAACACTCTTTCACTGCATTGAAACATTCACTCACCACTGCCCCTCTGTTCTAGCCACCTAACTATAACAAGGATTTCCTATTATATCTGGCTGCAGCAGAGTCAACCATTGGCATGATCTTAGTTCAGGAAGATGAACTTTTCTCAGAATATGTCATCTATTGCCTGAGCTGAGGCCTCGTAGGAATGAAACTCAATTATTCTCATATATAAAAACTTGCATTGGTAGGAGTCCATGTTGTTCAACGGTTCCTTCATTATGTTCTGTTTCACAAGACCACCGTCATTGCTATCGTGAATCCATTTCAGTACATGTTGAAACGATGGGTAATAGGCAGAAAAATCAGTAGATGGATAGTCATCCTTCAGGAGTTTGACTTGGATTTCATTTCAGTGAAGTCCAAAAAGTCACTGGTCTTCACAGAACTTATTTCAGAACTTCCAGTTGAGTCAGGTGATCTTGTGCCTGAAGAGTTTCCTATTAGAGGTGATATGTTTTTGATCACCTCTTCAGATCCTTGGTACAGAGATATACTTATTTATCTCCAGACTTTGAAGTGCCCCACTACTTCTTCTCATGATGAGCATTGACACATACGCCATCAGGCTAAGAATTATCTCATACTCGATGATACATTGTATCGGAGAGGTGTAGACTGCATCCTACGTCGATGTGTCACTCACAAAGAAGCGATTATCGTGCTTAACGATTGCCATATTGGAGCTTGTGGCGGTCACTTGTCTGGGTTGGCAACAACCCAAAATATTCTACGTACAAGTTACTTATGGATGACACTTATCAAAGATTGTATCGAATTGGTCAAGAAGTGCCACCCATGCCAAATCTTCTCTCGGAAGATGAGGGCACATCCCGCTCCCATGTTTTCTGTCATCACAGTTGGTCCCTTCACTAAGTAGGGAATTGCTTACACTACATGAAACCCTCCTTCAGCAAGGGGGCATTGCCATATCATCGTAGCTGTAGACTACTTCACAAAGTGGGTTGAAGCTATGCCAACGTTTAAAGATGATGGAGAGACTACAACTCTCTTTTTATTCAATCAGATAATAGCAAGGTTCGACGTTCCGAGGGATATTGTCACTGACCATGGCAGTCACTTTCAGAACCAGATGATGACCGAGTTAACATCAAATCTTGGGCTACAGAAAGACAATTCATCACCCTACTACCCCCAAGAAAATGGGTAGGTGGAAGCTGTAAAAAAAACTCTTAAGACCATTCTACAACAAATTATCAACTCAGCCAAGTCAAATTGGAATTTGATGTTATACTAAGCATTATGGGCTTACTGAACATCTGTTAAGACTGCAACCAGTTTCTCACCTTTTCAACTCATTTATGGGCTAGAGGCAGTCTTGCCCATCGAATGTTAGATCCTGTCTCTAAAATTGGCAGTACAATTACTGCCAGACACTTCTCCACTTGAAGAACGGTTAGTATACCTTGAGCAACTCAATGAGTAGTGTTGTGATGCGGCCCTGGCCAACGAGGCTCACAAACATAAGGTCAAGTGTCAGTATGATAGGTCCATTTTTCCTTGGATTTTCTCTGAAGGTGACCTTGTCCTGGTCTATGACCAAGATAAAGACCGCATGGGGGAAGGAAAATTCAAACCCTTGTGGTTAGGACCTTTCATCATAAAAGAGGCCTTAAAAAAGGGTGCTTATCATTTGGTTGATTTTGAAGGGAATGCTTTGGCAAAGCCTAGAAATGGGCTCTACCTCAAGAAGTATTACTCATAGGTAGGTCACTGTGGGTAACTTTTTGTAACATATGTATAGTCTTTATACTATTACTTTTTAGTTTCTTTTAGTGTTATGGATGTGTCGTTGATGTTATCTTTCGTCATTGTGGTAGATGTTAAGTGATTTTGAGGTGTTCGTTGGGTATGTAGACGGTGCTAGTCGGCACACTCGAAGGCTTGCCTCCGCAGCTTGGGTAATCTTTACACCTCAAGGCCATTTATTATCTTCTGGAGCTATATGCTTAGGTGACACCACAAATAATGTCGTCGAGTATAGTGCAGTTATTGAGTTGCTTCGTGACTCTTTGTCATTGGGTATCTCCTATCTCCGGGTCTATCTTGACACTCAACTGGTTGTGTCTCATTTAAACAGAGTATATCGGGTTCATGATCCAATGTTACACCGACGATTCCTTAGGGTACGTATTTTAGAACAAAACTTTGATTATATTACATATTTTCATGCTCCTAGGAGATTAAACCAAGTTACAGATACTCTAGCTAATCAAATTTTAGATTGGCATCTTGCACACATATGATAGCACATTCACATAAACATGTAACTACATTTTTTTCACACATGATCCATAAGACACAAAATACAAAAAAACATATATAATATCATAAAGTAACCATAGTACACTGATGGACGCAAGCGCCTAAAAAATAGGACCAATAACAAGTCACAGGGCTTATGCCCTCAAAAAATATATACAAGTAGTGCTCGTGGCACATCAAAATGTCTAGCTAAAGTTAGGACCTGTGGGCCCTGTTATACGAGTCCACAACGTTGGCTAAATGCCGAAACAATCGGACCCACGTCCGTGGTGCCCCCAGTACGTGAGGTTGCATAGATGGTGGCAGGTCCTCAATCTCTGCCATCGGGACCATGCGAGTGAGCGCAGTAAAGTTACGCTCGACTCATCTCAATACCCTCTCAGCCTCCCTGGATGGAAGATCTCCCGCTACTTCTCATCCCCCTACGGTGGTAGGTGTGACCCCTGATTGAGGACGATGCCTTTTCCTCACATAGTCAGCGGTTCGCACGGGTCCCACATCTGCACACAATGAACACATATCTGTCAAATAGCCTGGCATAACAAAAAAAATGATATATATAACAAAACAACATAAATATTACACATGTTTAAAACAAAAAAAAAAATTACAAAGGTGGAGAGTTACCCGTCTCCCCTCGCTCCTCACCAGGAGGTACTAGTATCTCAGGGTCTCTCGAGAAATCAATCCTGGAATAGGGGTAATCCTCTATAATCGGGATCTGTCTTAACAGCCACACAAAGAAGTTATCATCAAAGGACTCATTGGTCCTTCCACCACCTTGTTGCAGAAGTAATACTGCCCATCTACACATAGTAGGAAGAGAGGCCTGATGTCCTCGTACCACTACTCGAGGACTAAAACTCAAAATTCTCTCAAAAAGGAATGAACACAGAATGGTCCCGAACCCAAAGTTCCTATGTGTCTGCAAATGACAATCTGTCAGTTTCCTTTTCATACACTCAAGCAATGTGGTACTCCAATAAAAAACTTGTGCATTTAAGCACTAGACTGCACAGTTCATCTGTGCACAAGACGCCTGATGTAGAGCCGCAGAACCAGTAATTCGCCCAATAAGAAATACTATCTCATGTAGTGATAAGTTAGTGATCTTTCTTATGGGAACTTGTGTGCTCAAGCGGTCTGTATCATCTGCATAGTATAGACCTATCAATTATGCTATGTTATGCGGCCCTGAAGGAAAAGTCCAGAAATTGATTGTTTCCCCTCTCCTGGAGAGGCCAATCAAAAAGTAAATGTCCTCGACCGTGGGCACCAGTGACTGCCCCTCTAACATGAATGCCTCTGCATCCAGATGCCAGTAGTCAACCAAGGCATTCAGTATCCTAGGTTGTGCCCGCATGAAAGGACATAGGAAAAACTTGAGTAACCCACATTGCATCAAGGTAGCCACAGCATAGGGGTATTCCCCAACCAACTCATTCACCTCTTCATGCTCTCTTTCTCTCCAATGGACATACATCCTGCAAAACACCAAGGTTCAGGAGGGTTAACCCTTGATTTTTATGCCTTTTTCATTCCATAAGGGGGTCCACGCATATTGTAATGGTGATAGTCACGTGTACACGCATGCAGAGTTTACTATGCCCAGATGTACACGCGGCCTGTCCAGAGACAACCCGCGTGGACCTAGGGCCGACCTTTTAAAGGTCGATGCTCCCTTGAAAAATGAAACCCAATGCAAAAATAAAGACATAAAATGCAAGATAAGGGAGTTTGTACTTACTTGGTTCAGATAGAAGTTTGTTTCATCCACTATAGCTCCCAGAATCACCACTTTTGACAAAGGGGGTCTTTTGGCTCCAGAGTCAATTTCCAAATCAGCAATGGTGATAATGAGCTGCCAACTTCTATTTATAGTCTTTTTGGCCTCTTTTTGTCACCTTTTTGGCCTCTATTATCATTTTATTTATACCAAAAACCATTTAGAGTGATTCAAGAGTTGCATAGGAGGGATTTGATTGGGTATTGGGACAATTTTTTGGAGTTTTTAGTAATTTTTGACGGTCTGCGATTTTTTTTTTTCCGAGGATCAACTTGAGCATATAGGTTAGGTTTCTACCCTAACTTTTATACCTTGTTGTCTTTTTCCTTTTCCATAGGATCGATCCCATCAGGTTGTGACATGAAACCATCATAGATGCTTTATAAGTGTCGCAACTTGGTGGTAGAGCTTACCGGAACATGGATGCCCTAGGTAGATCTTGGTTGCATTATGGTATCCATGTTGTCTCTAAAACACTGTAGGCTCGGGAGTCCTTGTAGTTTTTCTTGAATATGAGTTTGAGCCTCATTTTCATGATTCTTCTTCACTCTTTCCCTCACCCCCAGGACTCCCAAAACATAATGGGTCTTCTTTTAATCCCTTTTCAGACCCTATAAACATGAAAATATTGCTGAGCGATCTTGTGGCCTTTCACGCTCGTTAAACTGAAATTTGAAGTCACGTCTGTCCAACAGTAGTTTACCCCTTTTTCGGTCCGGACGATCAACTATATGAACAAAGGTATACTCTATGGAACTTCAGTTCTCTAGAAGAGTACTCTCAGGTATAATTTTATCCCTTTTTCGGGCCTGAGGGACTAAACGTAAGAAGAAGGAACCCCCACGGAGTCCATAGTTAAGCTCTTTTCATATTCCCTAAAATTGAAAAGATCGTCGAGTGACCTTATTCTTTCACACTCGTTAAACTGGTCCAGAAGAACATTCCTGATGGAGTCTATAGTTAAGCTTTTTTCAAACTCCTTAAAAATGAAAAAAATGACCGAGTGATCTTGTCCTTATCACACTCGTTAAAATGGTTTTGAATAGACGTCTTGTCAGTGCTAGTTTACCCCTTTTTCGAACCGACTAAACTATCTTCGAAAAAGGTACCCCAATGGAGTCTCCTTTTATGATTTTTCAGACTCTCTAAAAATGAAAAACCACCGAGCTTACCTTCTTTGGGCTCGTTAAACTTACATCGAAGGACGTTACCATTGTTTGTTTTTTTAACCACGTTTGCATATCTTATATGCCAGCCTTGTAACATTTTTCTTCTGCGTTTTAACACCCTTGGGCCCCAGAGGATTTTTCCTGAGTCTCATTATTTTGAACACCAATATTGTCCTTGTGCCTTGAACTTGTATGTTTGCAACACTCATTCCTCCATTGTAACGTAACATTCCTTTATTCTTTTTCCAAAATTATTGAAAAAGACAAAAAAATCAAATATACCCCAAAAAGAGGAAGGGAAAAGTATTTTCTTTATTGGAAGCATAACGAGTCGCGCTTGAATAAAACACATCTGTCTGTTTGTTCGTCAAAATTTGGGATGTAGTATGACCTTAGGAAGCTGTTCTCGCTACATAGAGTTGTGTCCTCCTCCATTTGGTTATTCTTCCAAACATATGGAGAGTTTGCGTTGCCTCCTGCTTCATAAACTTATGATTAATGCCATGCTGCCTAAGTCTCATCATTTATCGTGCTGTTGTCCAAGGGAAGTTTCTACCAAGCCTGAGTCAGCCCCTCTGCAATTTGTCTCTTGCCCTCATACCCAGCCATCCTGAATGTTCAATCAAGTCCTTGTTCAAAATCAATGAAGCCTTTAGTCTGATCATCAAGATTATCTAGTGCATGACCGACGAGCCATCGAAGACCTCTAGGTAGTGAATTTGTACACTCATATTACACTCCTACCTTGAGTTTTGAAGATTTTGAAGTTGTTTCTCGAGCTCTGAAGATCTCATTTCCAGCCATTAGGCCATATTAGCTTCTAGAAGATGGATACTCTATATGTATATCTTTTTGATTTCGAGATGTAGCTCCACTGTGTATTGTTCGCGGCTACACTTTATATAGTTATTTGACATGGATCTACAGTGTATTTGATTGGTAGACATGATTCTATTTTCTCCTGAGCATGGGTATGCCTGCCTTGATGAGACATTTGTTATTTTGAAAATGACGCCTCCCGGTTCTTGGTCCCTGGGCTCACTTGTTCGACACATTAGTAAAGATTGGTAATGTATTTCGTCCATCAAATGCTCTTATGACCTCACACATTAGGGGGCATATGTTATAACCCTAATTTGCACCATACATGCTTACCTGACAGTAGACCATCTCAGATCCCTTCTTTTCCAAAGAACTACTGAACAAATCTTTAAAAAACCTCTTTTATAAGGCCCCATGTGCCCTAATCAATTACTGAACAAGTGTACACGCTAGCTGACCTAAAAAAACCTGTGTGGACCGACAAAAGCATGGAAAAAAGGAAAGTTGTCGATGAAACACACAACTTTGGGTGAGTTAACTGAAACTCTCAGTCATGCATGGCCGAGGGTTCATCCAAATACCTAGCTTCTTCTAGCCTATAAAAGAAGGGCTAGGGGTCCCATTTGGAGGAGGAGAAAAAGAGTAAAGAAACTATGCCCAATTGCATATTCCTATTGTCCCAACCCTTTAGCCATCCTTGTGCAAGAAGAGATACAAAGAAAAGAAGTTGGAGGACATTTGAAGAGGATCCCAGGATCAGGATTCGCGAAGTAGTGACCGGTCTCGACATTGTAAGTTGATTTATTAAAGTTAATAATAAAGAAATTCTTTTCTCGTCCCACTATATGAGTTCTTCATAGTTCAATAAATGTATGTTTGAATCTCTAACCCATTAGTCTATAGGTAAAATGCATGTGTATTTTGTTTCTTGTTTTGTACACAGGTCAATCTTGAGAGGATAGCTACCAACAAGCGATCAAGCGTGAAGGGGGATTGACATCGAACATCCGGAACAAGGTATGTTGGTCTAACCATGTATTTGCTGAAAAGGAATGAGGTTTAAGTCTGGGGAAGAAGGTAGAAAGTAGATTTCTTTTGGTCACATCTGCATGCATAAGATAACCCTATTTGCTAGTCCGTAAGGGGATTTCCCTCACAACAACATGAGCTCGCATGACAACAAATAATACATTCCTAGTTAAGAGGGAGTGTTGATATTTTGATGTAACTACAAAAGATATTATTTTATATTTGTATTGGTCAAACCTTGAGAAGGTTATTGTAATCATATTGTATAAATTGCCTCAAAATAAATTATTATTTTATTGTTATCCTTATTGTAAAATTCAAAACAGACCCTCTTAGGGTTGCGTCTTTTCGGGAGTCAAGTTATGTGTATAAATAGAGGTCGATTTCCTCTCATTCTCTTGTGTATTTGGAGCATAGAAAAGGAGGTCTAGTGCAAGAAGTCTTGGTTTCTTGGTCTTTGGTATCTTGGTATTGGTCTATTTGTGGAGATCTATAATGTGACATTGTACTGGTTGAAGGAATCTATACTGAAGAATTGGTTTCTAGGTTTTCTCCCCCATGAGGATTCCCAGGACATATCTTGTGTTCTGTGATTGTTTATCTTTTAGTGATCCTATTACATGCAATTTTTAATGAATGTTAAAGAAGATAATTGTAACTTCTAAAATTCCAATAGTAACTTAACACAAGCATTGATTTCTAGGCTACACCCAAAGTGTGGAACCTCTAGTAGGTTCAGTATCCCTGAATTCTCAAGTCCTTTTTCCCACATCTGTGTTTCAACAATATTTCTCCTGTGCATGGTACGCTCTTGGCATACAAATACTTTTCCCTCTCCAGATCAAGAAACTTCTTCTCATCCATGATATAGTGATCGGTGAAATTCAGAGTGTAAATCATTCATTCTTCACAGCTTTTGATGCCTTGGTACTCTGTAATCTATTTCTTTTTCTTTTTCCTACTTTTTTTTGGTTTTCTTCCATTGTCTACTTTTTTTTTGTTTTTCTTTGTTTTACCTCCCTAATATAGTACAATTACTATGATACATGTGGTTTGGCGCACCTCATATTACTGCGCAGATGGTCGACCATCTCTATAGATTTTCAACTGATTCTCATTCACCATTCCTACAAGGAATTCTCCATTTAAGGTTTCCAACTACATGACACATGCCTCTGTCACATGCTTAATCACATATGGCCCTAACCAGTGCATCTTGAACTTTCCAGGATGCTACAAAAACTTATTTTCATAGAGTAATACTAATTCCCCCACTTGGAACTATTTCTATTTAATGTGTCTATCATTCCATGCCTTCTCTCTTGACTTCTGAACTTGCTAATGGAAGCCTACAAAAAACAAATCTTCCTCAAGATGTACCAACTACGAAAATCTCTCCTCTGCTACGAAAGAGTCTGAAAGATCAGTAATTGATGCAACGTGCAGGCTAGGTAGACTAAAATCCATTGACATCACTGCTTCTTTGAACTTTCCCATAGACCAACCTCAAAGGTGTCTTCTCTGTCAAATTTTTTCTTTTCATCCTGTAAGAAAATAAAATTGCAGAAACCCTTAAGTCCCAATCATCTCTCCCAATCATTGTCAAGGCATTCTCTAGGATTTTATTGAAAGATTCCATTGTCCCATTGGCCTAAGGATGATACATGGTACTCTTATGATGATGAATTTGAAATTGCTCAATCAATGTTGCAATTGTTTCATTCAAGAAGTGTGTTCCTTGATCATTGAGTAACATGCGTGGACATCCAAATCATGTGACTACATTCTCAAACAAAAATCACACAGTCTCCATGGTGCAATCTATGACTGGTGTTGCTTCTTCCCATATTGTCAAATAATCCATCACAATGATTATGTACTAAACCCCTCATCTTCTTGCTTTTGGATTGATTGGCCCCACATAGTATATAGCCTTTTTATCAATTGATTGCAACATAACCTGTGGATTTAAAGTAATTTCATCCCTCCTGGATGGATTTCCCACCCTTTTACAAGCATTGCATGCCTGTCAATTCTCTTTATCATCTTTATGTGGTGTGGGCCACTAGAGCCCCAAACACACAATTTTCTATGTAGTTTCTTTACCTACGTAATGTCCTTCTGCAATCCCTTCATGTGCTTCTATGAGTATCATAGGTATTTCATGTTCCAACACATATCATCTCAATATGCCATTTGCAACCAACTTGTGTAAGTTTCCTACAATAAATTGATAATCCACTACCTTAACTACTAATTGTTTCTTCTGTGAAACTGTTATGTATGATGGGGCCATTTATGTACTTAGAAACTGCACGATGTCCGTGAATTAGCCATCCACCATTTTGACTGTAAATAGTTTTTCATTTGGTAAACTGTCATCTAAATTCCATGCATATTCTCCTAATAATATGCACGATAGATGATCTGGCATTGAATTTAGCTTCCCTAGTTTCACCATATCCTCAAAATCATATTCCTAAAAGAACAATATCCATCTACATATTCTCCCCCCCAACACTGGATTTTTCATAAGGTATTTTAATGCAGAATGGTCTAGATGTACATATTAAAGTGAGAACCCAATAAATAATGCCTGAACTTTTGCAGTGCATATACCATTGGCAATCCTTCATGTTCTATAGTGGTGTAATTCTTCTCTGCTATGGACAATTTCCTACTTGCAAAATAAATTGGGTGATCTATGTCTCCCTCCCCTGGTTGAGATAGTACTATGCCCAACATTATAGATGATGCATCTACATGAACATGGAACTCCTTGTTCCAATATGGAAAGATTAAAATTGGTGTGGTCACTAGTTTTTTCTTTAAGGTGTCCAAACCTTTCTGATAGTCCTTGTTCCATTGGAACTTCACATTCCTTCTTTAGCAATTTTTCCATAGGTACTATGATCTGCACATAGCCTTTAATAAACTTCTTGTAATATCCTGTGTGACCCAGAGTTTACCTCAACCGTCTGACTAATGTAGGTGGTTCTAAATTTACAATCAATGCAATCTTGGCTGAATCCACTAGTAATCCCTTCTTGCAGATGACATGGCCCAACAAAATTCCAAACAGTGTACAAAGAATACACTTCTTCAAGTTCAACAAAATATGACATTGTCTACACCTATCCAACATTAGCCTAGTACTTCTATGTGATCCTTCAATAAACTGAACACAATCTAATCATCTAAGTATACTTCAAGGAACTTATGAATAGATTGCTTGAATGTTGCAACCACCACTCTTAAAAAAAATGCAGGGGGATTCTTCATTCCAAAGGGAATTACTGTATACAGATAACTTCCCCACTATGTTGAAAAAGTAGTATTGTACTGGTCTTCCTGTGCAATATTTAACCGATGGTACCCCAAGAATCCATTTGTGAAAGAATAAGTCTCTTTCCCTCCTATGTTCTCCAGTACCTCATCTATTAATGGTGTTGGAAATGGATCATGTCAACATGCATCATTTAGCTTCCTCAAATCCACGCAAGTCTTGATCCCTATTGTCTTCTTGTCTTGCACTATCATTGGACTTATCCACTTTGATTCCACCATGGGTTCAATGATCCATATGTCCAACATTCTATCTATTTATTCTTTAACATTCTCTTTGTACTTCGGATTTAACCTATAAGGCCTCTGTTACATTGGATTGGCACCTGGTTTCAAGGGAATCTTCATCTCTCCTAAGTCCCCAACTATCCCCTTCATCTATGAAAATTTAGTTGGGAATAGGTCTTGATACTCACACAGTAAATATGCAATCTTCTCTATTGTTTCATCACTCCAATAATCCCTTATCTGTGCAAAATTCATATTCTCTATCGTCCCAATTTTTACCTTCCGCGTATTTATTGGCTTAATGTACACAACAGACTCAATATATGGCCCTTCTACTGCTTGTTCTCCTTTTGTTTCAGGTACTTTCACATTATTGGGATATTCCTCATCCTATTATTCCTTAACAACATTGTAACACTCCAATAACTCATGGATAGTCATAGCAACTCTATGCGCATCACAGACCGGTACCATCTCCATCGTCCCTTATTCTAAAAATATCTTCATTCGAATAACCTGTAGCACTATATATATTGATGGAGATTCATGTTCATATGTAAATGTTACCTTGAACCTCCTAGTTGGTTGTTTCTGTGCGCATTTCCAATTCTAGATACCAGTTCTTCAGGATTGTATCCAGTGTATGTATAAACCTGTGTATCCATTCCTCCTTTTTGTGTTGAGCTCCATCTGTTTCTGCACTACTCCACATGTTTTGTTGGGTCACTTTCCCCTGTATACTTATGCACAATATTTTTTACCTCGATACCAAACCTTACTTGCATTAGTATTATACACTACGATTAGTCTTCCATCGCCTCTCTATGTGCAACCCACCATTTGGATGGAGTCACTTTTAGGACAACATCTAGTGCCAAAAACCTTTTCTATTCAGGTACCTGTAACTCAAAATCCTTTAAAAACAATCTTATATCATTCAATCCATCATCCATGGGTGGATCACATAACTCTGTTCCAATCCAACGAAAGGATCGGGTTATGCATGCACATCGTCTAGTTTATACTTCATGCATCCTATACTGCCAATGCTTTAGACCTTCCTTTGAATATGATGCACACAAACTAATACCTCTCCAAATTTTCACACCATCTGTAGTGGGGTTTACATAATCATCCATCCATGCAGTCATGTTAAACAAGTTGTCAATGCCATTTAATTTTTCTTGATTTATGTATCTCTTTTCTTCTGTTGGGTCCAATGGTGCAGTCACTTTCAAGTCTCCAAATTCAAATATCATTTCCATCCGCTTCAGATTAATAATCGTCTGATTATAAAATTCCCATTCAATTCCCATCAGTGTTGGATATGGTTGACTATCATACACGATCTTAATAACTAAATTCTTTTTTGTGTTGCACGCCCCATCTATGTTCACAAGCACTCCTGTCAATTGACCAATCGGTACTATCTTATGCTGATTTGTGATCCTTAGCTAAACATGAGACCAGATCAAATTGGGTTTTCCCATCATCTCCTAGGTCTTCTTTGGTAATACATTTACATCAGACCCTAAGTCTAAGATAACCTTATCCACATCATATTCCCCAATATGTGCACTTAATTTGAATTCCCCACTGGTCTTCCTTCTGTGCAATACCTAATTCACCACCCTCTGTGTGATGGGAGATTCCCTTCCTTGTGTGCAATGATCAATTATATCATATAGTGAATTAAATGAATTTTTGGCTTTCATTATATATATACAATTTCTTAGGAATTCTCTTAGAGTGCTTACCTTCTCAGTTGTCTTCTCTAGTCTAGCGCAATCATTGACCTGTGACACAAATGATGTTGATGCTCCCCAATCTTGTCCAAGTACCTATTTTCTTACTCTTTGATATGCCTCCTTTTCCAATTGAGGTTCGAATGTTGGAATAGGCCCTATGGAATTCCTCACCCATTACTCAACCGTATTTCATCCATTCATTGCATCAACCCATGTCCTAGCTCCTCTGCGCATAACAACTTATATTCTTGGCCCTTCACTGTGTTTCTCTGTTGATATTTTCTATATATTCAGCCTCCAAAACATTCCCTTAATCATATATTCTGGGTCTCGACAACATAACCATTTGTTGGGACACTAGTGTAAGACCCTAGGTTCAAGTTATATTAACCAACAAAACCCTTCAGATAATGACCCTTTTGGCATCACCCGAGACATCTATTGGGGCTGCAGGAATCAAGTTTCTATAGTAGTGAGGGAATGGGAGGTTATTATTTGCACGTTATTATGTATTTGTTATTCATTGGTTACTTAGTGAATTTAGTTACATATTACCATTATACTTCAGATTACAACATAAAACAATTACTGAGACATTCATAATTATTTCACATTGCTCACACAAAAACCAAATCTAGTCTAACATACATCCAAAAAGTATCTATGATCAATCACATAAAAGACAGTAAACATAGTAGTTAACATGGTTCCCCCAACTTTGGGCTATGCCCACAATGACTGGCTTCTTTATTATAATTTTGGTAATTTTCTCAATATTACATATTGCGCTTACAAAGATACATCATGCTATCTTTTTCTTCACTTATCCTAGCCACTTTGTAGTGCAAGTCTCTCTCTCTCTCTGCAACATCTCTCTAACATTCAAACATAGACTCAATGGTAGCTCTAGAGAAGAAAATATGGGGGCATGAAGAAAATGTAGTAGGGATAATATGGGGGCATGAAGAAAATGGAGTAGGAATAATATGGGAGCATGAAGAAAATGTCACAAATAAATATTGGGAGCATGAAGAAAATGTCACAAAAAAATATTGGGAGCTTGAAGAGGCATCGAACGAGGGAGTCCAAGAAGTAGAAAAAGATGATGAGGTTATTCATAATGTCGATTATGTTGTGCTCAACATCCAAACTATTGGTTCTATCTATACTCATTTTAATTATGTGGGAGGGTTTCATATGGATTATAATCCTAATGAGTTATATTATATTCAGAATGATGTTCAATATCACTCTAGTCAATATATGTAATAAAAATCTATTAAAGTTGTGATCAATTTTAATATTTTTCTGATTTATGCATCCAATTAAATAAATTGGTTCAACCATTTTGAAGGATTATTTTGGCTTAAGTGTGATCATAAAGGAGAAAAAATGATTTTACTATATCTCAATTTAACACAAAAAACATTAACATTCTCATATAATTACTCGTTCCCTTATCCATAGCTCAAGTTTGTGATAATTTTGACACAAATTTAGTTAGGCTAGAAAATGGTATTCTCATAAAATTAACCTTAGCTTTTCACAAATGTAACTAATAATACCTCTCTTAATTGTTAATCAAAGACATGGATGGAGTCCTCAATTAATTCATGGAATCACACATGTTCTTATATATATTTTTAAAGAAACAAATTCAAAACATGTCATCCCAGAACATAATCCCCTTCAAACTAATGCAAGAAATAACATTGGCTAGTACAAGGTCTTGATCAAGAGCCCCAATGGCCTTAGGTGAATAAGGAAAAGGAAATTGATGAGGTGAAAAGACCACATAGGGAAAAC
Organism: Picea engelmannii; assembly: GCA_009831015.1. Classification (NCBI taxonomy): domain Eukaryota; kingdom Viridiplantae; phylum Streptophyta; class Pinopsida; order Pinales; family Pinaceae; genus Picea; species Picea engelmannii. Next base: position 11,271 of record ML845933.1, on the reverse strand, counting down.
ATGGATTTATAATATAATTTATATTATTTCCTTATACAAATTGCACACATAATGTTATACTCCATATACCATCATAGATAAGTGTGGTGACAATGTGTTGAAGCTTGATCTACCACCCTGCCAAAGTCTTCATCAAGTATAAATTATGGAATTATTGCAACTTGATAGTCCCTCTTAATTAAGGAATCATTTCCACATTTAATACCTCTCCTTGGTATTGATCTCAATTTTAGCATTCCAATTATGAAGGATTAAACATTGATAATACTACCAAACACACTAAGAACAAGGCTATTACACTCTTCAAAATTATGAAAGTAGTACAACTTCTTAAGTGAACCAATTTCTTCATATTTGGTTGATATAATCCATGACAACATGAGGACCAATTCAAAAAATACCATAAGCGGAATCGAGGTCATTTCTAAGTAGATGGGGGTGTTTGGCTAATGCTCCAATGAAGATGACATAGTTTTTCTTGTAGGAAAAAAATTATAATATTAATACATATGTTCTATAGTTTTTGTTCATATTATTTTGAGATATTGATGTACAATTATATCATTATATGTAGACAAAAATTGATCGATTAATATAATTTGTTAGTGTTCTATAAAGGGGTAGAATTATGCTCTTATTGAGTACTTCTAGATCTTGAGTTGCAACTTGTTCCATTACATCCAAAGAAGAATTGGGAAATTCCCCAAACCTTTAATCAGAGGTGTGGTGAGTAGTATCACCCACAACCAATGACATATTCTCAAAGTTGTGGTGAGTAGTAGCACCCCAATCTCAAAGTTGTATATCCTAATCATCTTTTAGTTAGGTCACCTCACTATAGAGGTTTTCATGGGTTTTCTTGAGCATAGATATGTACTATAGTATTGGAATAGATAGAACATGCTTAGTATATTATTTCTATAGGTGTAGGAGGTTGCATGAAAACTACAAGACTTGCTTTGTATTTATTTACCAGTCATGGCCATTTCTTCTTGAGTGATGCTTGGACCAAGAAGTTGTAGGGATGCTAGCAAATAATACTTTTGAAATCTTAGAAGTTGTCTTTCCAAATGGTGTTTAAAAAAAAATGATGACAACAATTAATAAAGCACGAGCTAAGAAAACCCATATACCTAATAACCTATTGTCAATGTATGATGTTAATGAACCCAATGCAAAAATACAATGGCTCTTCCATCATTCTTATCATAATTACCTTCTACAAGAAAGAAGGATAAAATTTCGTCAAGAAGGAAATCCTAAACCTGTCATAGATAGCACTTCAAACTACAATAAGAGGAAAATTTTTCCATGATATCCTACATCCATCCATGTAATATTAATAACAATTGATTGAAGTCTTGTTTTTAGAGACAATTCATGCTAAATCACCATCACACTATAACTAGAAAATACCTTAACAAGGAGGGTTTTAATGCCAAGACACACTTATCAAAGATGTTTTAATGCCAAGACCACAACGAATGCACATTGAAACAAAATGTTGAAGCTTCACTTTATCTCAACCAAAAATCCAAGCTTAAACATATAATTAAAAAATTATGGTTATCCTCACCAAAAATTTCCTACAATTAGAATTTGAAATTAGGTATCACTACAAACAAGGGAATTTAGGAATTACAATCTCAAGAAAGAATGAATCATCCCATTATAGGATGCATAACATCATGGCAAACTAGGTCATGAATTGAAATGAAGGGAAAAAGATTCAAGGTTTTCTTCTTTTCTACCATTTTGGCCCTTCCTCAATCACAAGTTAAAACAAAAATTTCTCATGGCAAGAGATCAAGAATGAACTACTAATAAAAGAGAGCATGAAAATGAAACATTTATTGATTTGGATTCCATTTTTGGTCTATGTGGGCTCTTGATATATCATTGTCGACACCCTCTGTCTGTCTCTATGGCTCCTTGGACATAGGTTCACTCTATACTTTGTCTGCATGGGTTTGTTTTCGAGGGTTTGCAGGGTCAAAGGGGTCTCTCTGTCTCTTGTCCATGCGGGTTTGCTTTCGAGGGTTTGTAGGGTCGAGGGGTCTCTCTGTCGCAGGAATGTTTGAATGGCCAGATTGTTATAACATATAACATATGTTATAATGTTATATGGTGTAACATTATATTTTATAACATATGTGCTATGATGGTTTATTGTGTTAGGAATTAATGAGTGAGGGATAAATGGTTAATGTATTAGTAGGTTGGGGGTTATCCATTAGAGTTGAGTGGTTCAAGGTTTAGGATTTGTGGGTCAAGGGTTAGTGGTTTAGTGTGTAAGTGGACTTTTATCCATTAACCCTTATCACTTAATGAGAATATTGACCTCATTTACCATTGACCCTAATTAACCATATTTGTTTTCCAAGAAAAACTCAAAGGAAAAACCATGGGATGTTTTCCCACATTAATGGATGGAATCCCTAGTAAAACCATCAATATATACTGGTGTGCCTCACCAACTGGGACTTGAACTAGGCACCCACTAGGATTGAACTAGCTAAATTCCCAACAACATTGGCAACAACCATTTGGACTAACCGTAATTAACAATATTGAGCAATGGTTAACAACATTGACCATGATAGATCATGGTTAGTATTGTTGATTATATTGGGCATGGTTGACCATATTAATTATATTAACCACATTGACCATATTTCTATGTCCTAATTGACCATTTAATTAATGCACAAACCCCTAAATGTCCTCACCCACTAACCTTGAGGTTAATGCACAATCATGGTGGTCTCTCACGACACTTTAGTGGTAATGGAAATTTTAAAAACCAAGGTTCCTTTGAGTTGGAGGGATGATATTGGCACTTGCACAATGAATTTAAATATTGTGTAAAAAGATGAAATGTAGAAATTTGAATGGTGCTCATATTACACTCTTGGGCCAAAGATTCACTTTCATGGCTTCTTAGGTGGTTTTGCACCATGTGCAAGTTTTATAATCCCTAAAATCATATTTTAGGGGCTAAGTCATTCATTTTTATCATTGTAACATCCCTAGGGTCACAATAAATTACATCCCTCACACATAAAACCTTGTAATGACACTCATATGACCCATGTAGATCAAAGATTCCCTTTTCAAGATATGTGTGGTGCTAGAATCTATGCATGGTCCATGAAATTTAGAAGCATATTTTAGGCTATAAGACATTTTATTTAGTCCTTTGAATATTTCTAGGGCCCCAAGAACCTATTTTAGTATGCAAAACCTCATAATGGCACCCATATGACACATATAGGTAAAATATTCCCTTTACTAGGTTTATGCAATGGTTTTGGCCCTTATGCATGTTGATGAACCCTTAAAGTGTATTTTAGGTACCAAGAGGTTGATGTTCATCCTTGAACCATGGTTAAAACCTTAAGAATCATCCATGATCCAAAAAAATTAAAATGACACTCATACAAATCCTAAAACCTAAATGTTGAAGATTTCCTTAAAATGGCCTAAGTGATGTTTTTTCACTATATGCATAGTCCATGAGCCCTAAAAGAATATTTTAGGCCATAAGGCATCGATGTTCATATTTATACCATATATAGGGCTTTGAGAACCATACCTACTATAGAAAACCTCATAATTATGTCCATACGACTCCTATGGGCCAAAGGTCCCTTTATAGGCAATGTGTGGCATTTTACGACCCTATAAAATAATGTTTTAACCCTAATACACTATTTTTTAACCCTAACACCTTGTAGTGATGTCCATACAACACATGTAGGACACAAATTCTATTTATAAGAAGTTTCATAACATAAATGAAAATTTGTGAACAAAAGGAATATATAACAAATTTCCTTACAACCACTTATTTAGAAAGCATGTTGTTGAAATCAACTAATATCATATAACTTTTAAAACATGGATTAAAACAGATATCATGAATAATGAATAATGTTTTATTGCAATTGTAATTAGATTTACCCCATGCTGGCTATTATTTCTCCTTAGACTTCAAGTCATCATATAAAATGACATCACAGAAAAATTAATAGTTGCCATTTTCATTGAGAAAAACATAGAGGGTCTCATAAGGGATATTTTCTCCATTTCCCCAAAATAAAGTGACATAAAGTAGGGATATGGGAAAAAGGGATAAATTTTTGTTTCAATTGTAATTATATTTACTTCTTGCTCTATCTTTAGAACACTATATATCAATACTTAAATAAAAGTTATATATATATATATTAATTTTTTTTTATTGATACATTGTAAATAATAATACATACCTATGGGATATATATGGACACGAGAGCTCGTGTTATCTTGAATCAATACATCGACATGCCATTCTTATTTAGTTTTTGAATTTATTCTTTCAAGATTCACATTCATTGATAAACAAGATGTAATGCATTCCAAATATTCATTTTTATTGACATGAACATTAATGAATATATTTCATATATTAAAAGTTTATTTTTCACATTTTCATGTAGATTTTGCATTTCATATATATTTTAAAGATAAATTGCAAGAATTGTGAAGATGAGCATTCAAAGAATAAAAATATTTTAGGTGTGGATATAGGGAAGGAGATAGATGGAAGCTCAAATGTGGACAAGAACATTTTTCGTACAATAGTGTAGAAGGAAACTAATCTAAGTAGCTTCAATCACAAAGAGGAGATGGAGATGACAAAGTTGTTACATATCAAGATTCTAATAAAAAAGAAGGTAGATAAATGCTATATTTGATTATGGTTCATTGGGTGACCTCAATGCAAATGACCTAATAAGTAAGCTTGGTTTAGAAATGCATGATTACTCTCATCCATACCCTTTGTGATGGGTGAATAAGATGTAGAGTTAAAAGTTACCAAGCGCGGTAAGGTTGTATTTGTTATTAGTGAAAATTTTATTGACAAATTAGAGTTGATGTAGTGCACATTGATGTCTATATTGTAGTGTTTGGAACTACCTACATGTATATTATGAATACCATCTTCGTGAGAAGGGAAAACTAGTACCAATAGTTAAGTTTGGTAAAAAAAATTTATCATCAATGCACAAAAGGGGAAGTATAAGGTCTCTTTGATGAGTGTACTTGAAACTAAGAGGTTCATTAGCTAAAGAAATATTCACTTATCCTATTGAGATAGAACCAAAAAGGCATTGACTAGTGGGTATGAAAGTATCCTTAGAAGGATGTATGAAAAATGAAAGTGTCAACTAGAAGAGAATTTACGGGCATACAAAGAAGTGTTCCAAGAGTATAAAGGCATAGGTGTGCGTAAGTTTTATAAATTTCACATGAATCACTTGAAGATATCCTAGGGAAGGAACTCATTGTAGGGTTAGGTGTAACCCCTTTCCCAATGGTAGGACTCATTAGAAAAATGACCTTCTTTGTTACACATGGTGCACCACAATTTTTCTTGACTTGATTAAGATAGATAGTTGGTTCTAAAGTTGTGTTATCCCTAGAGTTTCATTGAAAGTAGCATCAAGTGTGACCTAGGCATCTATGTTTCCAAGGTACCTAGCTATTGACTTGATTATGATGACTTGCACCAAAATATTCCTTTGAAAGTATTATCTTTGTCAGGGGTAGGAGTGCACTGATAAACCTTTCATTATTCTAGGTGTCATATATTTTTTACCTTGATATGTGAAATAGAAATTGGATTAATATCTAGTCATACTCTTCAATAGTTTCTCCCATAATTTACTTCATTTCCTTTATCTCAATGAAACTTTGTTGTTATATATTGGGTTTTTGGAATTCAACTATGAAAGTAAATTATTCACAATACCATAAGTGTTGGACCAACATAAGTGACAAAAGAATGTTAACAATAATGATGAATATTTCTAGAGGATGGGAAACACCTTCGGTTGGTGTGCATGCATTTTATAAATTTCACATGAATAAATTGAACATATCCTAGGGAAGGAAATCAATGTAGGGTTAGGTGTAATCCCTTTCCCTATGGTAGGACTCATTAGACAAATGGCCTTTTGTCTTACGCATGATGCATCACAATTTTTCTTGACTTGATTAAGGAATATAGTTGGTTATAAAGTTGTGTTATCACTAGAGTTGCATTGAAAGTAGCATTAGATGTGACCTAGCTACACCTATGTTACCCAGGTACCTAGCCATTGACTTGATTATGATGGATTGCTCCAAAATATTCATTTGAAAGTATTATCTTTCCTCCAAGAGGAGGATCTTAGTAAGTGGTAGAGGTCCATTTATAAACCTTTCATTATGCTAGGTGCCATATATTTTTTATGTTGACATGTGAAATAGATATTGGAATCTCTAGTCGTACTCTTCAACAATTTATCCCATGATTCATTTCATTTCCTTTAGCTCAATGCAACTTTGTGGTTCTATTTTTGGATTTTGGAATTCAACTAGAAAGTAAATTATTCACAATACCATAGGTGTTGGACCAACATAAGTGAAAAAATAATGTTATCAATAATGTTGAATATTTCTAGAGGATGGGGCACACATTGGGTAGGTGTGCATAAGTTTTATAAATTTCACATGAATCACTTGAAGATCTAATATGGAAGGAATTCAGTGTAGGGTTAGGTGTAACCCATTTCCTGATGATAGGAATCATTAGAAAAATGGTCTTTTGTGTTACACATGGTGCACCACAATTTTTCTTGACTTGATTAAGGTAGATATTTGGTTTCAAAGTTGTGTTATCCCTAGAGTTGCATTGAAAGTAGCATTATCTTTGGATTTTGTAATTCAACTAGAAAGTAAATTATTCACAATACCTTAACTGTTGGACCAACATAAGTGACAAAATAATATTATCAATAATGATGAATATTTCTAGAGGATGGGGCCATTATCAAGAGTACACATAGGCCAAAGATTTCATTTACAGGGCCTATGTAGTGGTTTTAGACTTTGCACATGGTTTGGGAGTCTTAAAAGTGTATCGTATTCCTTAAGACATTTATATTTCCTCCTCATACCATGTCCCTGACTTGGAGAAGCATAGTTTGAAAAAAATCAACAATGACCCATTTCATTGGTTGTTGTTTCTAGAAAGTTCCAACGAAGATGTTATAGGAACACCGAACATGTTGATTGAAACAACATCATCATAATACGATATTGATAACGATGATGGATAATTTCATCTCCTTCACTGTTAGGTTCTAATTTTTTTCATTTGATTTTTGAATTCTTTTTGTGAGTTGTATTTGAGTCTCAAAACACTCTCATACCTTCAACGCATGCATCTACTATAACCATGTCAAATTTTAGTGCATACAAGAACAAACTAATTTTTTTTTAACGTTGGCCCCATTCATAGGTCACTCTGTGTAGGGTCAAGTTAAAGAATAATTTCCACTAAGTGGTAATTAATGGACAACCTTGAAAATTGTTAGACGAACCAAAGTTAAAATTGGAGATGATTATATAAACCTGAATGAGCTTCTCTCGGTTTCAAGAATAATATATTATTTATTGAACAAGTCCAACCACGTGAAGTTGGAAGCTCATATGCCCCCCTCCCCCACATCACTCTTAATTCCCCAATACCCAATTTATCTACTATAAAATATTTGAAAGCAACATAGTAAGAATCAATCATAGAAACTAAGAAAACAAAAAATTGAGGTAAATGAAAGAGAACAAATCAACCGAAAATATATAAATATACACCTCCTGCATTTCAACATTTCAATATCATTAATATTCTTCTTCATCCAACTCAACATCTATATCATACGCTTCAGTATTGAAGTTGTAAGGATTGGACATATCAACATCATCATCAATGTCTTCATTTCCAATCATATCATCATCTATATCATCATCAGGAACATTGTCTCCTACATTTGGTTTGACTTCTTCAAGTTATTCATCTAAAGAATCATTGATATCATATTCATCTAGAACATTGTCTATATCATCTCCTTGAAATTCTATGACATCATCGTATGACAAATGAACTAAATTCTCCTCTACATCATTTTCTTCCACTACATTATACTTTATTGTCCTTCCTCTTGGATCATATCTAACAACATATGACCAACCCACTCTACCTGGAACCTCTAAGTAAAATACTTGTTTGCATTGGATTGGAAGAACATAGGGCTTTGATCCTGGCTCAACATTCTTTGTATTAACCATGGTAAATCCATTAGTATGTTGATTAACAATTCTATCAAGATCACATTCATTCATTTGTAGCTTGTACCATTTGATGTCGAACATAACTAATTTAAAGGATTTAAAGTCACACTTAAGTATATCATCCAAAAACCCATAATATTAATTTTCAGAGACTTTTGGATGTCTGTTACTTCTAGAGGAAACATTAATAACCTGAAATATTGCAGTTATCCCACTATCAGATTTTTTCATCTTTTCATCCAAATTTTTGATGCGAAATTTGTGGCCATTGCACCACAGCCTCATGATGTTTCAACTGAAATATGCCAGACATGTAAAAATTGCATTTTTAATTGATAAACATATTTATACTTGGAAATTATGCAAGTTTATAAGAAAAAAAACAGGCCATATACATCAATATAATATTAAAAAAAACTAAATAGTATGGGTGAATATGCTTACCTATTTATCTTTTAAACCATATGCTAAATCAATTTCCCTCTATGTAAGATTGGTATCTCCTTTACGTTCTACTTCTTTGACCAATGTAGACAAATCATACCATGATAACCTATCATTATTAGATTGTATACATCATTCAATACATACCTTCATCCAATCAAGCTTGTTTGCAATGTATAAATGTATCACATCCCACTCTCAACCAATTGTATTAAAAGAAAACAATTTACATATAATTAGTTACCACGATATACCTTCATAATAATGGATTATATAGGAAGACTAAAAATTAAATAAGTATGATATACATAAAATAAAAGTCAAATGTATTATAAATCCCCACCATCTACTTACATGTCACTTTCCTCATTCTATATTTCCCCAATAGGTGATCCCCTTCAAATTTTTTGATGGAGTATACATCCCAAATGTGATCCACATTAATACTTGCAACTATTTTAGGAAGATATTGAGTAATATAAACCATGGTTTGATATACCATATATCCTTCTACCATAGAAGCCTCAAGACATGCTCTTTGTCTAACCAAATCCTTCAATGATTTCAAGTGCCTCTCAACCATACACATTGACCTTGTGTGTATAGGGCCACACTTTTCAATCTCCTCAACTTGGTGTATGAGGTAGTGTTCTTGTGCATTGAAAAATGTCATAGGTAGATACTTTTTCATTTCACACATTAGACGTGGAATTTGTAACCTCCAATACTTTATAGATTTCTTTAGATGACAACCATATACAAATGATGCAAGAAAATCATAGGTTTAAAAAAAAAATACAGTACTACATTACAATTAAAACACATGTAGTCAAATATAAGTTGTACAATGAATTGAACAAATTACACTTTGCATATAAATCGCCACTTACCTCATGTATTTTCCAAGATCATATATAACTTGTTTGACATTGTTGTCAAAGTTGTATGGGAGAGATAGAGGTAGAAGTACATACTGTAACATAAAAAATGAATCATTATTTATTCCCAAATTAGTAGAAAAACAAACAAACAAGATGTTTCACCAATATAGAAATATATACACCAAAATAATTACCTTAATAAAGGTATGCCAATCATGAGTTTTTACCCCGCCTAATTCACCTTTCTTTGTTAGGATATTCTTTATATTTGAAGAAAATCCAGTGGGAAATTTAATTTTTTCAATAACTTCTTTTACATCCTTGCTTTGCTGCTTTGTCAATAACCATGGAAGGGTGCTTATATTTTATACGTCTTCATCACTATTTGAATGCATCACACTTTGCATTGCATGATTGGCCTCCTTAATGTCATTACAAATCTTGACAATTTTTTCTTTGTCACTTCTACCATCTAAGATTCGCCATAAAGTTTTTGTTACATTCTTCTTGATGTGCATTGTATCAAACAAACGAACAATTTCTAGGTGCTCATAGTAGGGGATCCTATTGAATTGTACAAGATAAATTTTCATCCTTGTGGAAGCACCCCATTATTAATGCCTTCATGACGACCTTCAAGGTGAAGCATATAAATTAAATATATTACAACAATACTTGTCAATTAGTACAATGAAAAACATGAAATAAAAATATAAAATATTCCAAACATTTCATGTATGATACATAGACGATTTGATCCAAAATACCTTGATGATTTCTATTATATTGAAACTGCCATATATGAGGTGTCATCCTCCGTGGTTTTAATCCAGTCTCTTCTTTCCCATTGAAAATATGTTTCTAGGTACTTTGATACCTATGGTTCTTAGAGAGGAAGTTCCTATACTCATCAAACAACTCCTTTCCTAAACTTCTTGAACAATGAGATTTCATCTTAGGACCACAAACTAGACAGGGAAATTTACCCTTTGTTTGAAGACCTGCAAGAGATGGATTAAATTTTATATCAATTATTTGAAGTATGTTTAATGAAGGGATTATATAAAAAACATGCATGATATGAACTTCATAAATTAAACATTATTAAAGTGCAGTGTAACATTATAACATACCACCGAATTGTGTTAGCCCTTGGGCATCATGAATTGTCCATACAAGCATTGCATGGAATTTAAATTCCCTTTGCACACCTACTGGTCTAGAGACATCATACATAGTGCTTCCCTTCCATAACTCTAGTAAGTCATTGATAAGAGGATCAATATATACATTCATATCTTTGAATTGGTACTTACCTAATTGATTGAACATACAATACATAATTACAACATATATGAGTAAATAAAAAAATATCAAACATAATTATAAGACATAATTGAACATTTATGAGTAAACAAAAAAATATAAGACATAATTATGAAACAAACAAGACAAATGAGATGTTGCCGTGTTAAAAAAATTGTTCTAAACAAATACTTGGAACAATCGTTGCCAACATTATTTGCTCCCTCTTTATTGACATCCATGGAGGAATGTTATTGTTGATAACAAAAACATGCTACACTGACTAAGTAGATCTAAGCTCTCCAAATGGATTGACATTGTCAGCTACCAATGAAATCCTAAGATTACAAGGTTCATCTTTAAAATGTGGCCATATTTCCTCTATCTTCTTAAATACAAGTCCATCCATAGGAATTCTAAGAACACCATCTTTACGTTTGTTCTTTGCATGGTAATCCATAAACTGTGCTATGATTTTCAC
>ML845932.1:0-10612 GCA_009831015.1 Picea engelmannii | reverse complement strand
AGAAGAAATTAGCCAATTCATTTGCGATGAAGGATTTGGGTGCTGCAAAGAAAATCCTTGGTATGAGAATAACAAGAGACAGGAAAAATCGCAAACTGACATTGTCTCAGGGTGAGTACATAGAGAAGGTGTTGGAGAGGTTTGGAATACAGAATGCAAAACTAGTTAGTACACCTTTGGTCAACCATTTCAAATTAACTAAGGAAATGTGTCCCAAGACATGGGAGGAGATAGAATACATGTCCAGGGTCCCATATTCATCAGCAGTTGGAAGCTTGATGTATGTAATGGTTTGCACAAGACCATATATTGCACATGCAGTGGGAGTTGTGAGCAGATATATGAACAATCTAGGTAAAGAACATTGGGAGGCAGTAAAGTGGATTCTCAGATACTTGAGAGGTACTGCTAATCATGCATTATGTTTTGGAGGTTCAAAAATTGTTCTACAACGATATGTTGATTTAGATATGGCAAGTGATAAATATAGCAGGAGGAGTACCACAAGGTATGTGTTTACTATAGGTGGAGCAACAATAAGTTGAATTTCAAAACTACAAAAGTTTGTTGCACTTTCAACAACAGAGACAGAGTATGTTGCTGCTACAGAGGCTAGTAAAGAGATGATTTGGTTACAGAGGTTTATGGAGGAATTGGGAAAGAAATAAGAGAATAGCAGGTTGTATTGTTATAGTGAGAGTGCCATTCATCTTGCAAAGAACTCAACCTTCCATTCGAATACTAAGCATATACAGTTGAGGTACCACTTCATACGATCCACCTTGGAAGACAGACATTTGAATTTGGAAAAGATACACACTAGCCAGAATCCTATAGACATGTTAACAAAGGGAGTAACCAGGGAGAAACTGAGTTCCTAATCAGTTTCAGTTGGTCTTCAAGAATGAAGATGAATATGAGAAATTTTCCAGGTCCAAGAAGGTTCAGAGTCCAGCATATACAGTAGCGGTGGAGTTGTTGAGATCAGTCTCCAAGTGGGAGATTGTTGGTTGTGGAGCCTGATTATCTTCCTGATTCAGAAGTCATTTACTTTCAGCCATGTTTATACCCCATGAAGTATTTACAGCCCAGAAGTATGTACACTCTTCCACGCAGGGGAGTGCAGAGGGGGGGGTACCCCCTCTGCAGGGTCCGGGGGGGCTATCCCTTCGGCTAGGGGGTCTGGGGGCAAGCGGGCCCCCAGCGGGGGTTCGAGGGAGAATCCCTCAAAGGAAAAATTGCCTTGTAAATGTATATTGTAATTTCATTGTAAATCTGGACCGTTCATTATAAGGTCGCAGATCTAACGATAGATATTATGTTAGGGTTTTTTCCCCTACAAGGCAACCCTCTTTTATGAGGGAAATGTATTGCGGCTATGGTGGATGGAGAATATTGTATTCTGAGATAGGAGACTGTGAGAGAAAGAAGAGGAAGTTACAACAGGTTTGCTATAGGTTGTATTCCTTCATATGATGGATAATAATAAAGGAAGGACCTGACAATTTCTCTAGTGGATGTAGCCCACACTGGGTGAACCATGCAAATCTGTGTCTCTATTGTATTGTGTATCTTTTGTGTTTTGTTTCCACATTTGTTTTATTTTATTGCTCCACGGTCCTATTTTTCTAACACACATACTATCTCATGGTCACGTAGATCAACTTAAGAATCACCACTATCGGTATCATCTGATAGCATCAATTGTATCATCTCTCGAGGCCATACTCCATATGAGTAATCAAGCATGATGTTGAATAAGTCACTCACTCAACAAAGTGATACAAGGACCATTCATCTAATCCGGACATACATCCTAGAATATTATTCATCCTAACAGGTGTTGAAATCCACCCTAATCGGGATGTCATATCCTTAGGAGGCAGACTATTCAACTTGATCGGGCCAATAATTGTGCCTCAGGAAAAATACCAGTCCATGATACGTCAACAATCTGTCAAACTAGACCATTCTCCACAGGAAGAATTTTTGTCCACCAATAATTCATTCTACCAAGACCACTCTTTTCTTGGAGAATGTTTGTCCATCAACACACTGACTATCCATCTAGTTGGCAATCATCTCCAACACTAGTGGTAGTCTCCATGGAAATTATATAGTAGCATACAACTTATACAATTCCATCCAGTAGAACACAATTGTGTATATTCATAGTAGTATGCAACTACTATCCAGTGGTACACAACCACTCCTAGTAGCACAATGCTACTAACCAGTGACACACAATCACTACCAGTGGATCACATCCACTATAGTAGCATATAGCTACTGTCCGAAGACATACATGTTGGTTGTGGAGACTGATTATCTTCTTGTTTCATAGGTCTTTGTTTTCAGTTGTGTTTATACCCCATGAAGACTGTACACCCTAGAATACTATACACCCCTCCACGCGGGGGGGGCTTGTGGGGTATGGGGGAAAGAAGGCCCCCAGTGAGGGATTAGAGGCGAAGCCCCTGAAGGAAAATTTTCCTTTTAAATGTATATTGTAATTTCATAGTAAATCTAGACCATTCATTATAAGGTCACAAATCTGATGGAGAAGTTATGTCAAGGTTTTTTTCCCTAGAAGGAAACCCTCATTTATGATGGAAATGTATTGCGGCTATGCATCATTGTGAATATTGTATTATGAGAGAGGAGATTGTGAGACAAAGAAGAGGAAGTTACAACAGGTGTGTTGTAGGTTGTATCGCTTCATTTGTTGGATAATAAAAAGGAACGACCTGACAATTCTCTGATGGATGTATCCCACATTGGGTGAACCACGTATATCTGTGTCTCTATTGTACTGTGTATCTTATGTGTTTTATTTTTTCATTTGTTTTTATTTGATTGCTCTGCGATCCTATTTTTCTAACAACTGGTATCAGAGAGAAAGGTAACTCACAGGAAAAGAGGGTTCATGGTTCGAGTGGGAGCAATGGTGGAAGATGGAAAGTTTAGGGTCGAGAAATTTAATGGCCAAAACTACTAGTTATGGAAGATGCAGATGGAAGATTATTTATATCATAAGGATCTATTCCTACCATTGGGTAGAATAACAAAGAAGTCGACATCCATGAAGGATGGATAATGGGAGGTTCTTGATAGAAAGGCACTAGGAACGATACGGTTCAGCCTGACAACGTCGGTGGCTTTCGATATTTTGAAAGAAAAGACAATGAAGGAGTTTATGGATGCATTGGATAAACTATATGAAAAACCCTCGGCATCCAATATGGTATTTATAATGAAGAGATTATTTAATATGAATATGTCAAAAGGTGGGTCTATTACAGATCATTTAAATGAATTTAATATGGTTACTAATCAACTAAGTTCTGTAAAAGTGGACTTTGATGGTGAGGTCAAAGCTCTTCTAATCTTGTTCTCATTGCCATAAAGTTGGAACAGCTTGGTCATGGTTGTAAGTAACTCTGTCTTTGGTTCAAACACTTTAAAATTTGATGATGTTGTTGGTGTTATCCTTAGAAAGGAAATGTGACGGAAAAGCACAGGTGAGACATCTGGTAATGTGTTAAACATGGAGAACAGGGGAAGATAAAAGGATAGATGAAAGGGCTTAGGGAACCACGAGAATTCTAGGAAGGGCAGATCCAAATCCAGACTAGGAAAGATAGAGTGTTGGAATTGTGAGAAGGAATGACATCTAAAGAAAGACTGTAGAGCTCCAAATAAACAAAGAGATGGACGCGAGAGAAAAATCAGGAAGCAAATGTAACAGGTGATGTGTTACAAGATGATTTGATTCTTTCTATAGATAATATTTATGATTCTTGGGTAGTAGATTCAGGGGCTTCATTTCATGCCACACCCCATAGGAAACATTTTCTAGATTATGTTCAAGGTGATTTTGCACAGGTTCATTTGGGTGATGATGCACAATGCAAAATTGTTGGAATGGGAAAGGTAAAAATAAATCAAAGGATTGGAAACCAGTGGTTGTTGAAAGAGGTGAGACATGTTCTAGATCTAAGGAAAAATCTAATTTCAATAGGGCAGTTGGCAAGTGAAGGTTGTATATCCATATTTATAGATAAGGTGTGGAAGGTCACCAAAGGATCACTGGTGATAGAAAAATGAGAGATGGTAGGTACATTGTATTTATGTAATAGTAATATTGAATCTTCTATCTCTTTAGCTTCTACAAGAGTGGATACAACACTGGGGAATCATAGGCTTGGACACGTGAGCGAGAAAGGGATGCAAATACTTCACAAAAGAAATTTGTTTCCATATCTTAAACAAATTGATTTGGATTTCTACGAGCATTGTGTTTATGGAAAACATAAGAGAGTCATATTTCTCAGAGTCAGAAATTAAAAGAAGAGTGAAAGGTTAGAGCTTGTGCATACAGATGTATGGGGACCAACTCAGGTATCATCTCTTGGTGTCTCTCGTTATTATGTTACTTTTATTGATGATGCAACTAGAAAAACTTGGGTTTATTGCATTCGAAAAAAATATGATGTTTTTGATACTTTTAAGAAATGGAAATCTTTGGTTGAAAATGAGATAGGAAAAAGGTTGAAGTGTCTCAGATTAGAAAATGGAGGTGAATACTACAACAAATATTTTGATGATTACTTTTCATACCATGGGATTCGTAGAGAAAATACAGTCCTAGGAACACCACAAGAAAATGGTGTGTCAGAAAGGATGAATATGACAATCATGGAGCGTGCAAGGAGTATGAGATTGCATGTTGGTTTTCCCTTACAATTATGGGAAGATGTTGTAGATATTGTTGTTTTCTTAATAAACAGAGGACCTTCAAGCTCTTTGGATGGTAGAATTCTATAGGGGGCATGGATAGGTAAAAAGGTAAACTATTATTTTTTGAAGACTTTCGGTTGTGAAGCATTTTCCCATATTGATAAAGAAAATAGAACAAAGCTTGAGGAAAAATCCAAGAAGTGTACCTTTATTGGATACAGTGTTAATGATTTTGGTTATCGCTTATGGGATTATGAAAATCACAAAATAATTAGGAGCAGAGATGTCATATTCAATGAGAAGTTCATGTACAAAGATCAGTTGCAGGGAAAGAAAGAGGAAAAAGAAAAACCAGAATACACAGTGCTTGATGAGATCATTGAAAACGAAATTCCAAATATACCAGAAAATCAAAATGTACAACAACGGGAGAAACAAGTACCTCAAACTCATGCACGTGTTGTGAGAATATCTACTAGGTTAAGTAGACCCCATGAACGATACTCTCCTTCATTGTATTATTTATTGCTGACTAATTCTAGTGAACCATAATGTTATGAAGAGGCAATGCAGGTAGACACTAAAAAGAAGTGGGAGCAAAGCATGAAAGAGGAAATGGATTCCCTAGTAAATAACCAAACTTGGGATTTGGTTTAGTTTCCTACAGGAAAAAAATCATTGCAGAATAAATGGGTTTACAAGTTGAAGGAAGAAGATGGAGGCAAAAAACGATACAAGGCTAGACTTGTTTTAAAGGGGTTTGCAGAAAATAAAGGTATATATTTTGATGAAATATTTTCTCCCGTTGTTAAAATGAATTCAATTATGACTATTTTAAGTCTTGTGGCAGTAGAAAATTTACATCTTGAACAGTTAGATGTAAAAACAACTTTTTTCCATGGGGATTTGGAGGAAGATATTCATATGCAACAACCACAGGGGTATGAGGTCAAAGGGAAGGGAAATTTGGCATGCAGGTTGAAGAAGAGCTTGTATGGCCTAAAGTAAACTCTAAGGCAGTGGTATTTGAAGTTTGACAGGTTCATGATAGAACAAGGTTATAGTAGATGTCATTCTAATCACTATGTTTATTTTAAAAAGCTAGAAAATGGAAGTTATATTATCTTGCTATTGTATGTAGATGGCATGCTTATTATAGGGTCTAATATGCAGGATATAAATGTGCTCAAGAAGAAATTATATAATTAATTTGTGATGAAGGATTTGGGTGCTGGAAAGAAAATCCTTGGTATGAGAATAACAAGAGATAAGAAAAATCACAATTTGACATTGTCTTAGGGTGAGTACATAGAGAAGGTGTTGGAGAGGTTTAGAATGCAGAATGAAAAACCAGTTAGTACACCTTTGGCCAGTAATTTCAAATTAACCAAAGAAATGTGTCCCAAGACATAGGAGGAGATATAATACATGTCCAGGGTCCCTTATTCATCAGTAGTTGGAAGCTTGATGTATGTGATGGTTTACACAAGGCCAGATATTGCACATGCAGTGGGAGTTGTGAGTAGGTATATGAACAATCCAGGTAAAGAACATTGGGAGACAATAAATTGGATTCTCGGGTATTTGAAAGGTATTGTTACTCATGCATTATGTTTTGGAGGTTCAGACATTGTTCTACAGGGATATGTTGATTCAGATATGGCAGGTGATAAAGATAGAAGAAGGAGCACCACAGGGTATGTTTTTACTGTAGGTGGAACAACAGTAAGTTGGATTTAAAAAAAGCAAAAGGTTGTTTCACTTTCAACAACATAGGCAAAGTATGTTGCTGCTACAGAGGCTAGTAAAGAGATGATTTGGTTATAGAGTTTTATTGAGGAATTGGGAAAGAAGAAAGAGAATAGCAGGTTGTATTGTAACAGTGGGAGTGTCATTCATATTGCAATAAATCAACCTCCCATTCAAATACTAAGCATATACAACTCAGGTACCATTTCATACGATCCGTCCTGGAAGATGGACATTTGAAGTCGAAAAAGATACACACTAGCCATAATCCTGTAGACATGTTAACAAAGGGAGTAACTAGGGAAAAACTGAGTTCCTTGTCAGTTTCAGTTGGTCTTAAAGCATGAAGATGAAGATGAGAAACTTTCCAGGTCTAAGGTGGAGTATAGTCTAGCAGGTACAACAACAATGGAGTTGTTGTGATCAGTCTCCAAGTGGGAGATTTTTAGTTGTGGAGCCTGATTATCTTCCTGTTTCATAGGTATTTTTTTCCAGCCATGTTTATACCTCATGAAAACTATACACCCCAGAATATTGTACACCCCTCCACATGGGGGGGTTACAGGGGGGGCCTTCCCCCCCTACGGGGTCTGGGGGGCTCATCCTCCTGGTTGGGGGGTCCGGGGGAAAGCGGGCCCCCGAAGGGAAAATTGCCTTGTAAATGTATATTGTAATTTCATAGGAAATCTGGAACGTTCATTATAAGGTCGCAGATTTGACGGTAGAAGTTATGTTAGGATTTTTTTCCCTAGAAGGAAACCCTCTTTTATGAGGGAAATGTATTGTGGCTATGCATCATTGCAAATATTGTATTCTGAGAGAGGATCATGTGAGAGAAAATAGAGGAAGTTATAGTGAGTGTGTTGTATGTTGTATCCCTTCATTTGTTGGATAATAAAAAGGAAGGATTTGGCAATTTCTCTGGTGGACGTATCCCACACTAGGTGAACCAGGTATATCTATGTCTTTATTGTATTGTGTATCTTATTTTTTTTTATTTCCACATTTGTTTTTTTTATTATTGCTCCGTGATCCTGTTTTTCTAACAATACAGTCTCCACAACAATCATATCATTTGATATCAATCTACATCAACAATGTCATGATACAAACTAAGTCATTTGGGCTATTCTTCCACTCACATCTATGAGATCTGGAAGATCATCTTCCTTCGGAAGGTTAAACATCAACCATGGGATATTTGGACTATTCTTCCCAATCATAGAAGAATAATTTTCCCTAATTTCTGAACTTGGAGCATTCAACCTAACTAGGCCATTCTTCTGGCATGATTCATGGTGAAACTTGGAGAGAATGAGTTTGTCCTAGGGAATGTTTGTCCCTGATTGTTGAACCTGGAACATTCAACCTAATTGGGCCATTCTTATGGCACTAATCACAGTGCAACCTGGAGATAATGAGTCTTCCCTAGGGAATGACTATCCGGACAATTTCCTACGGAAATGATTGTCCTGCACCAACCTCCTATATTAGACCATTCTTTGAAAATTATCACAACTATGAACTTTGAAATAATGACTACTTGAAGAGGCAGACCATTCTTCTTGACCACTTCTCAGAGTGACAGCCAAGGAGATTGATTGTCCTAGACCATTCCCCCACACTGGCCATAAGGGGAATCATTGTCTATGGTACATCAACAATCTATTGGACCATTTTCGTTACGAAAATGATTGTTCGTTCTGGACCATTTTCTGAACTGGAAAATGATTGTCCGTAAAAAATCTTGGAACACTTTCCAAACTAGAAAGTGACTACCCAATTTGGACCATTTTCCAAACTGGAAAATGACTGTCCATCAAGAATCCTAGACCACTTTCCAAATTCGAAAGTGATTGCCCAAACTGGACCATTTTTCAAAATAAAAAAATGTGTCCATATATCAATAACATATCAGTGCTCCCTCCCAAACTGGGGAGTAATCACTTCCCTTTTCAAATAAGGAAGTCATCTCCACGAATCCCGGCTTGTCCCTTAAGTACACAAACTTTTCATCTTGGATAGAGGGTTTACCAAAAATATTTGTTATCTGCTAATCTGTGGAGATATACTGGAGAACCACTTCTCCCCTCTGGACTCTATCACGGAGAAAATAATACTTGATCTCAATGTGCTTCAACCTGCTAGCCCATGATATCGTGGAAAAACTCAAACTGAAACATATCCAAGAAGCACTTCTTCTGTCATCTGCACTCCCTATCCAATCTGAATCAATAAATCCATGCACCTGTATATAGCTTAAATGTCCCATGAAGACATTTCAAGTCATTCTCTTGGCTAGGTTACACTATTTTCACATCAAAGCAAATATCTAGCTAAGTATTTTCCATATACATCAACGATCCATTCAATTGTCGATACAGGGATGGGTCTACTGGATTAGAGTCTCTCAACTTCTTCAGATATGTCATCATGGGCGTTTTCTATGGATTTCCAATCCATTATCCTGAACTTCTAAAGAACTATTTCGATACACTTCCTCTGTCATAGGAAGTTTTCACCATGCTTTTGTTGTACATGAGAGGCTTTGCACCAAATTGCTTGAATCCATACAAGGTCTTCTTCCATTTGCATTCATGGGTCTCTTTCTAGTATACCTCAAAACCTTGAGGTTCCTCTACATATGCTTCTTCTTCAATTACTCTGTTTGAGAAGAACAAAATCTTCATCCATCTGATGTAAACTCGAACCCATGGATATTGCAAGAGATATAATGGCGCAGGTAGAGGTATATCTAGTTACTGGAACAAGCTCTCATGATAGTCTTCTCCCTCTTTCTGGGAGAACCCTCTAGCCCCAAATCTCACCTTGTATCTATCAAATATTCCATTTATAAATCTTCACGGATTCTTCAATGGACCATGTCATTGGGGATTAGCTCCCTCCTAATCCCGACTTCATCCCTGAATGAGAAATATCTAGAACTTCCTTGTTTTTATTCTGAGACTGCATGTTTTTGGAATTCTGCAATCAATTCCCTCTATTTGAGAGAGACCATGCTTTTGTCTGTTGCATCTCTCTTTGCTTACTGCAAAGTGTCACAAGCTTGTTCTGGTTTCCTTTTGATTACTGACTTCCTCTAAGTCTTTTTAAGTTTGTTTCTATCTATTCTAATTGCTACCCATCTACTAGTTGTTGCAAGCATTGTGTCATTCTTATAAACTTCTTCTATAACAACTTCTGCAAAGATTATTCATCAAAGGTTTGTCAACATATTTCACAAGGGTACTTTCCCGGAACAAGACAAGAAACAAAAGAAGGATCCAATACAATATGTTTATGATAGTAAATCGAAACAGGAATAAGGACAAGGATAAAGACAATTGCTACAAGCCTGGAAATACATTTTCATGATAGCCTTCATGAGATAACCTACTTGAGACAACAAGAACAACAATGTTTTTGATACAACATTTTTCATATGAAGGATAGTTTCTTGGTAGCATTACTAAGATGATCTAGTCTGAGAACAAGAACAAGAAATATCTCCTAGAGGAGGTGTTAGTTCATATTTGAAAATAAGTACACTGAGTAGTATAAGCTACTAAGTACTTATCAATACTCACTGAAGTGACAATAATAAATATGTCACACTTGATATGCAAACATGGAGTCTTGTTATTGTTCCACTTAGATTGCTTTTCTTATGAGATAAGTATCCTTTCCGACCTGTCCCTTATACTTAAAACAATATGCTTTCTTGACATAAAACTGAGTTAGAGAATATGATCTCAACCTTATAAGATATTGACTAAAGTCAACTTATAACTTTGACTAGAAGTTCATAATGCCATAACAACCAAAGATATATCAAGTCAAACCTGGAGAGTGTGTTGATCTTCTGAATGCACTAAATCCAAGATCACTGCTTTGGACAAGATCCCTTGTACATTCCCTAGAAACACACTCATTCTAATGATACAAATTAAAAGAACATGTATAGGTACATACATTCTACATTTTCAACCTAGAGAGAATGAGTCTTCCCTAGGGAATGACTGTCCAGACTATTTCCTACGAAAATGATTGTCTTGCACCAACCTCCTATATCAGACCATTCTTTGAAACTTCTCACAATTGTGAACTTTGAAAGAATGACTAC
>ML845931.1:25750-36184 GCA_009831015.1 Picea engelmannii | reverse complement strand
AATTTTGGAATAGTATATTATCTGAATTATTTGAGGTGTGTGGATTGGTTAGGTTATTAGGGTTAATGGGGTAGTAGGTTAGCATGTTTTTTTGGGATAGTGGATTACAAGGTTATGTAGGTTGGTGGTGTACATTATGGGATATGTGGGTTATGTGGGTGAGTGGGTTAGGTGGATTATGTAGGTTAGTGGGTTACATAGGCTAGGTGTGTGTCAATGGGATAAGGTATATATAATTTAAATGAGGATTCAAAGGTTTGGTAGGTTAAATTTTAGAGGATTATGTATAGTAGTTTAGTGGAGTAGGTATATTATGTGTGATAGGTGGGTTAGATTTTTGGTGGTTTAGTTTAGTGGTTTTAGTAGGTTAGGTTTATGGGTTAGGTTGTATGATAGGTGGGTTAATAGGTTAGGTTAAGTAATTGAATAGTTCAGTGGATTGTGTAAGTTACATTTCTTATTGGGGTATGTTATGTAGTTCAATTGGGTTCATGAATTAAGAACAATGTGTGGGTTCATATTTCATATATTCTAGCATAGTAGGTTAGGTGGGTGAGTAGGTTGAGTGGATTAATAAGTTAATAACTAGGTTAGGTAGGTTTCTTAGAAAGGTTCTATTAGCACTTTGTAAATTCCCAGAGGTTGTGAGGGGCAGAAGAATTTTGACAATGGTAACTTACCAAAACCACTTCAAAATTGGGATCTAGCCCTGCCAGTTTTAGAGAGGGATCTCTTTATAAGAATTAGATCTGTTTTGATTTTAGATATTAGGCTAGTTAAAATAATATGGGTTTGTTTGTTTTGTTTATAAAGATTAGATGAATTATTGCTTTAAACATCCATTGGGATATGGGGTCTGTGTTAAAGATTAAGATTTGATACAAATTTTATAAGAGTTCTTCACGGGGTAAGAAAGTGACAATGTTGGATCTTTTAAAGTTAAATGTGCTGGAGATATAGAACATCAGAGATATTCAATCAAGCAAAGAAGCAATTAAGAATTTATTTGATTAATATCAGAAGAATAACATATAGATCGCTAAAGGCTACAAACCGAGTGTCTGAAACAAATTATGTTCATTAACTTCTTTTAAATGATTAGAGATAGAAAACAAAATGAATTAGAGAGTAAGGTAAACATTAACAAAGAAAGATAACATCACCAACATCTAAATGAAAGAATCCTGTGAATCTGTCTTTTTATTACTGGTCGATCTCTTCAAAAAGATTACAATGCTAGCTTCCTGGGCGCAAGAATCAATCCTCAATACTTCTAAGTGAGAAGTATTTATACAAAAATTACATATGATCCTGTCATTAATGACTAGGATTCGGTGGAGGAAAAATCTAACTAACTAGATTACATATTACAAAATAATAGGACTGCTGGTGATTTGTCCAAATCCTGAATGTTGATTTCTGAGAAAGTAGTTGGTGATTCATCCACTCGAATTTGATTGTCTTCCTCATGCTGACTCAGATATCCACAGCATCTTTACTCGATCAAGGCACAAAGGTCTTCCCATCTCTTTTGACTGGGGATGGAGACCTTTAGTAATCTTCTGTAAGTTTCATCCATCTCTATGTACTTATAAAAGGTTTGATTGGTGATGAAAATGTACTTTATCTCATGTTGGATGCTCATGTCCAATTGTAGATTTTCCAAGAAATCCTTACCAGTTATGCTTCCTTGTATTCCTGCAAACTTAGAGCCATCTTTTTCCACTACTAAGATCTTTTGTTTGTAGTCTGGCAGAGTAATCAATTTATCATTGATCACTAGAAAACCTGGAAGACCTTTCTTGTGCAATGAGTCAACCTTGCTTAAAAACCCTTGCACTCCAATATCCATTGATTGAGCTTTCTCTTCAACTTGTAGGATTAATCCCTTCTTGATCAAAACCTTTTTTATATAAAGAATTGTTTCTATTCTATACTCTATTTCCAGTGGTTCCAAGTCTTCTTTAGTCTTGGAATTCAAGAACCCGATGATCTTTGTGGGCTCGGTAGGATTTTCTCCCAATTCTCCCTTTATCTTGTCAATGGCTTATCTGGTTCTTTGCACAAGCTCTTTCTACTCAAACACAATCTCTATCAGGGACCATATCTCTGTGATTGATTGGAAAATGTCGATCCAAATGTTTTCCTCGGCCTCTGATAGTGTCTTGGCCATGACTGTCTCCTTATGTAGCTTTTTCAGTTCTTGCTTGAGCCTTTGTGATTTGTGAATATCTATGTTGTAACTAGACTGAAACATGGCTTTCGACTTCCGAAGGTTATTAATATCACCCTGCAGTATTTTAATTTCTTTTCCTTTAAGATGCATGTCCTCCATTGATTTTTCCAACTTTTCCGATCCATCTAGAGCTGTCACTAGATGATCAGAATCTCGACCAAGGGTCAAAAGTTTGCTCAAAAATCAAAGTTCTCAGAATTGCCTCAAAACGAACGGGTGAGTATCCCTTGTCGTCATGAACAAAACCGATAATCCCCATGAATGATTGCATGTTTTTTAGATATTTAGGAATAAACCATTCCATAATTGCTTTAATCTTTTCAGAGTCTACTGCAATATCATGTTCCGATATCACATGTCCTAAATATTGTATCTTTCTTTGATAGCAATTGTATTTATCAAACATAAAATATAATTTATTCTCTCCTAGAGTGTGTAGTACTATTTTCAAATGTTGTTCATGTTCTTATTTAGTTTTTGAATATATTAATATATCATCAATAAAAATCAGTATAAATTTATCCAAATACTAGCTTAATATATTGTGCATTAAGAACATAAAAATTATTGATGCGTTAGTAAGTCCAAATGGAATTACTACAAATTCATAATGTCGATAACAATTTCTAAATGTTGATTTGTTTATGTGATCACCCTTTATCGTGATCTGGTGATAACCAGATCTCAAATCTAGTTTAGATAATATTTTTTCTCCTCCAACCTGGTCAAATAGATCATTGATTGTAGGTAGAGGGTATTTTTTTTTAATCGACATTTTATTCAATTGACGATAGTCAATACATAATCTTAGTGTTCCATCTTTCCTTTTAATAAATAATACTTGTGATCCCCAGGGTGAAGCAATTGGTCTAATGCATTCTTTATCTAAAAGTTCATGTAATTGAATTTTTAATTATGTTTACTCAAGAACCCTCATCCTATAAGGTGTCTTTGATACTGCTGTAGATCCAGGTATTAGATCAATAGAGAATTATATTTCTCTCCTTGGAGTTGGTTCTGGTATCTATTCCATGAATACATATTTAAATCCATGAAGAACTGCAAAATCTTCAAAACTTGGTTTTCTTTATCTTTCTAGCATATTTGTTACTTGAATAACATATATTTTTCAACCTTTACTAATATAGATTTTGAATTACATTGTTGATATTTGTCTAACAAAAAYTGGTTTACTAATTCCTTGTACTATCCYTGATATATCGTTTTCATCCTTGTATACAAATGATTTTTCATAATAGTTCAATATCACTTTGTGATTTTCTAGCCAKTCCATTCCAATAATTATTTCATAATATCCTAAAGATAATACRTTCAAATTTATCTTTGTATTCCAACCTCTTATATTAAATTMAAAATTAGGAATAAATTATGTTACCTTTGTTTTTGTCCCTGTTGCTAATTGAAATAACCAAGATTAGCATGCTTTACCTTCTTTATCGTGTTCGAGTCTATTAAAGTTGGGGTAACATAACTTAAACTAGCTCTTGGATGAATTAAAATATATACTTTGTTGTTATGAATTTTATCTTCAATTTCGGCAATGGTGAATTGATGATCTGCTTTCCTTCTATCCAAAGATGCATTGATTCTATGAATTATTTTGCCAATTTCTCCAACTGTTGA
This sequence comes from Picea engelmannii, assembly GCA_009831015.1. NCBI lineage: Eukaryota > Viridiplantae > Streptophyta > Pinopsida > Pinales > Pinaceae > Picea > Picea engelmannii. Next base: position 32,304 of record ML845931.1, on the reverse strand, counting down.
AGCTTCTTGTATGTTCTGAATAGTTTTATTTGCAACATTTTTATAGAGACAATTTATCAGTAAATGTGGTTCGCCACATACCCAATATTTCAATGGATCTCTAGGATTATCATTTTCTTTCTTGAATACAAAGTTGACTATATTACTTCCCTATACTTGGGGAAATTTTCTATGGGAGTTTTTCTCTTAATGTCCTTTGTTCATATTTCAGAAGGGTGAAGGTTTGAAACCCTCTTTCCTCTAATCTAATTTCCTCTACTTCTTTTCTTTCCATGCTTTTGGATTTTCAAATCATTGTTTGTATTGATGATTCAGATTTTATGAGAAAAACGAAATGAATACAGATTATTAACAGGTGCTTAACACAAAATAACAAAGATACAATAAAACTGGTTTTCTATTCAATAAAGAAATAAGTTGAAAATTGTAAAATGCAGTGGAAACAAGCTTGTTGGAATGGTGGTGGCTTACCTCTGAGAAGAGATGTGATGGTTGTGCTCATTCGCAAGAAGATAATTAAAATGAGGCTATAAAGGCCTTTTTACAATAAGAAGGAATGTAAAAAAACCTAGACATCCAAAAACCTAACTCTAGGAGATGAAGCACCAAAAGTCATCTGGGCGTTTGCATAAGTTAGTACATCAACTTCCCGGGGTCGTAACTTTTTCATACGATCTCCGTTTTAGGTGTATGATAACCCGTTGGAAAGGTATCATTGAGGAGATTCATTGTAGGGAAAATATAAAATGAATTATTATATTGCAAACCTTTTTTCCAAAAAAACATCATTTAGGGCCTCAAAACGGCTCGAGAAGTGAAAACTGCTAAAAATAGTAAATTACCAAAATTGCCATAAAACTGTTTTGAGCCAGTTGGAAAAGGTCGGTGTCCACCGATATCAATTTGGATCAATCCTCCCTCCTTAGGACACACTGGTATCCATTGTGTTGAGGACCACCAACAGATGAGGAAATTTCTTTTGAATTTGGCCCCAGGTGAGCCACTTGCCTTAGTGCAGGAGCTTCCCTGCTTTGATGACTCGATAAAGTTGGATCCTTTGTTGTCAAGTTCCCTTGATCTGTGTGTCCACAATATGATCATTGGATGCCTGTTGTATGCAGTCTGGGTTGATCTCTGTTGGTGTAAGATGTTCTACTACTTTTGAGGTTTCCAATAATGGTGGAAAATAAGGGTGAAGGAGATCCATGTCGAACACTGGGTGAAGGCCAAGGAAAGGAGGAATGTTGAGCTCAAAATAATTATCCCCCATGACCTTGGTGATAGTGTATGACCCATAATGGAGTGGGAAAATCTTTCGATGGGGTCATGTAAGGTATTCTTTTTTCGAGTGCAACCAAACTTTGTCTCCTACCTTAAACTTATGTGGCACCCAATGTTGATCATGTTTTTGTTTGTACTTGTCATTGGACTTCTATAGGATATCTTGAAACTGTTGGTGGATGTGATGGATTCACTAAATGAACCGGGTGGCTTTTTCAGCTTCAGTTGGAGCAGGAGATGAGTTGGTCGAGGTGACCAGAAGGGGAAGTGAAACATGTATGGGACCCCATGGTTGCAATCCCAACCCCATCTAAAAGGGGATGTGGTCGGTTGAGCTATGCAGGGCTCGATTGTAGGTATGTTGGACATAGGGAAGGTTCTCATTCTATGTGCAGGGTTGCTTTGAATTATACATGCAAATGATATGCACAATCATTCAATTTACAACCTTGGTTTGGGCATCTGTCTGGGAGTGGAAGGCCATGGATTTGGTGAGCTTGGTGTCCAGCAGTTACCAGAGGCTTGACCATAATGTGCTAAGAAATCGACTATCCCGATCTGAGACAATGGTTTGCAGGATTCGAAAATTTACTGAGACTCATTCAAAGAAGAGCTTAGCAGTGGCCTCTATTGTAATGCTCTTCTTGCAGGAAACTAGAATCACCATCTTATAAAAGCAATCAACAACCACAAAAACAAAGTCATTTCCCCGCTTGGTGGATGTGAGGCCCGACATGTAGTACATTGAGATGGATTCTCATGGCCTGTCAGAAGTAGGAAGAGGGGTGTACATGCTCTATTTCTTAGTGGTCGGTTTGGAAATAACACATGCAGTGCAAGACCTGATATACTTGTTGACCTCCTATCGAAGTTTCGGCCAGTAGAAATGTTTTTGTAGCATGACCAAAATATTTTCGACACTAAAGTGTCCCACCACCCGAAATGTTGAGGTGGAATTGTTGAAAGTGTCTGGACCACTTTTGGATGTAGCAATTCTATAATTTTCCCTATGTCTGCATGAACTACAGTGGCTTATGATCAGTGTGGATGATTGTCTCCTTACCAATAATGTAATGTCTGCACTGGCGGCAGGATTTCACAATGGAGTACATTTCTTTGTCGTAAGTAGGGTACTTACGGATAGTATCTGAAAGTGTCTCACTATGATAGGCCACAGGGTGGCCGTGCTGAGTGAGAATAGTGCCCACAACACAGTCTAAATCATATCTCTCTATCTCAAAGGGATGTTGCAAGTATAGTAGTGAAATTACTAGCATTGAGCACTACCGCTTCTTCAAATCATCGAATGCTTGTTGTTGGGACTGGCCCCACTCAAATTTTTCCTTACCACCACCCCTGTTTATTTGGCTAAGTGCCCATCCAATATGGGAGAATACCAACATGAACCTGCGGTAGAAATTGGCAAGGCCCAAGAAGCTCTGAAGCTCAGTGAGTGTGGTTGGGGCTAGCTTGTCATGGATGACATAGATCTTGGTTGGATCCACATCTACGCCATGTTGATCAGTGATGTAGCCCAGGTAATGGACCCTTTCCATGCCGAAGGAGCATTTTTCCAAGTTGGCGTATAGCTTGTGCTTCCATAGGTTGTGCAAAACCTATTGAATATGCTCGAAGTGCTCAGCCCAAGTCTTGCTATAAATTAGAATTTCATCCAGATACACAACTACAAAAGTATTGGTGAATGGTCACAGGATATCGTCCATCATCCTCATGAGAGTGGTTGGAGCAGTTTTCAAACCAAAGGGCATGACCAACCATTCAAAAAGGCCTTCCTTTGAATTGAAGGCAGTATTCCATACATATGTTTGTTTTATCGGGACCTGATGGTATCCAGACTTCATATTAATCTTACTGAAGTATTTGGCCCCCGTTAGTTGTCAAGGAGGTCATCGATTCGGGGAATCAAGTATTGGTTTCTGACTGTGATTTTATTCAGAGGCCAGTAAACAATACAGAGTCACCAGGTTCCATCTTTCTTCTACACCAGCATGATTGGGCTCCTACAAGGCGATGAGTTATGACGGATGTACCCCTTCTGGAGTAGTTCTTGGATATATCACTTGGTCTCCTCATTTTCTAACAAAGAGAGATGATAGACTGGTCCATTAGGTAGCAGTGCACCGGGGGTCAGATCAATGGGGTGCTTGATCTCGCAGTGAAGAGGTACCTCTATAGGTGAGGAGAAGATATCTTAGTATTCTTCCACGACCTTATCTACTTGCTTATGCTATGTGGAGAGTGTTAGAATATATAATATGGTGTGCTCGTTTTACCACGAGGATACCCTCGTCTCCCAACCACAGGCCAAAGCCTCCCTCTGAGCACCTTAACCTTGACCTGAGAATTCCTCCAGAATCAAACCCTAGGCTAGATAGCCAAACAAAGAGCAGCACATCTCTCCCCAAGGATAACGCATCACAAAAAGATGATCAGATAGTCCAAACCCTAGCCAATATATATCCAAGACAAATAATGAAACTTGCTGCAGCTGCACCTGCACCTGCAACACTCCTCCAAACCTACCCACCAGCTACACCTGCAGTGCGCACCAAATGGGAAAATTACAGTCCTAAGATGTGACAAATGAGAAACTAGTGCCCTGTATTTATAGTAATCCTGCCAGTTTACTGGGGCCGACTTCTCTTTATGGATATGTGTTTGTTCAGTATATTATTATTAATTCTGGTCGACTTCTTCTCTTGGAGGCTAATAGCCTAATATAAAATATATTCTTGAGCCGACAAGGCTTCTAGGGTTATTAGCCAATTCGTTAGGGTTTCTCTTGCTTCCCGGAGTCTTCTATTCTCGTCAGGTTCACATGTAGAGGTAAATACCTCCCACAACTACCATAATATTAACACTCCCTCCTAGCTAGAGAGGTATTTATAGGTAATGGAATTGAGCACAAAACATACCATTTACTTGGTAGCATCAATATAGTCATCTAGACTATTTCATGACTAGATCATGAGCATCACTATCAACTGCATCATCTTTTGTAACCATACTTCATCTGAGTAATATGATGTTGAATAAGTCACTCTCACCATAGAGTGATACAAGTGGAGTAAAAGCTATGAATTGTTTTCTGTCTAGAAAATCTTTGTTCATCATTCATCTGAATGATCATCATCTCCAATAAACTGCTGATAGTCTTCAAGGTCATTAGTACAACAATAGAATGGTCTTGATCACAACAAACCATACAACTAGTAGCACCACGAGCACCTGTCATTATTATCCGACTAGATAATCTCCTATGACAACGGGTACAATATCAATTTATAGAACACACCTGTGTCTATTCCCGTAGTACACAACTACAATCCAGTGGATAACTACCACATCAAGTAACACACAAGTACTTGATCAACAATAGTGAAACATATTCACTACAATAGCTCTCATCTACTATCATATAGTCTTCATAACAAACATTTGAGAGCATCCTGCATAGAAACAATGTTATGATAAAAACTGTATCATCTGGACCAGTCTTTCACTCACGCCTATGAGATTTGAAAGAATGTCTGCCACCACAGTAGTCTTCATCTACATAGAAACAATGTTATGATAAAAACTGAACCATCTGGGCCAATCTTTCACTCACGTCTGTGAGATCTGAAAGAGTGTCTGCCCTCAGTATATAATATCAACAGCAATCATCTGGGTCAATCTTTCACTCACATCTATGAGATCTGAAAGAATGTCCGCCCTCAACATAGAATATCAATAATAGGCTATCTGCCCCATTCTTCTCAACCAAGGAAGAAGGATTGTTTCTAATTTTTGAACCTGGACCATTTCCCACCCTGGGCCATTCTTCCGACACTAAACAAAGTGTAACCTAGAGAGAATGAGTCTGCCCTCGAGAAATGCTTGGACCATTCCTTACCTTGGGCCATTCCTCCGACACTAAACAAAGTGTAACCTGGAGAGAATGAGTCTTCCCTAAGGAATCACTGTCCTAGACTATTCCCCACCTTGGGCCATTCCTCCGACACCAAACAAGGTGTAGCCTGGAGAGAATAAGTCTTCCCTCGAGGAATAATTGTCCCTGATTACTGAGCCTGGACTACTCCCCACCCTGGGCCATTCCTCCGACACCAAACAAGGTGTAGCTTGGAGAGAATGAGTCTGCCCTCGAGGAGTAACTGTCCGGACCCATTCCCCACCCTGGCCCATTCCTCCGACACTAAACAAAGTGTATCCTCGAAAGAATGAGTCTTCCCTCGAGGAATGTCTATCCTGCATCAACCTCCAAACAGACGATTCTTCGAAACTTCTCACAATTGTGAACTTCGAAAGAATGACTGCCCGACGAGGCAGACCATTCTACTTGACCACTACTCAAAGTGACTGCCAAGAAGAATGACTGTCCTAAACCACTCCCCATAAATGGGAATTCATTGTCTATGATACATCAACAATTAGTCTGCCTCCCATGTTAACTACAATGGGAAGCCACTGTCCATTAGAAACCTCAACCCACTTTCCGAACAGGAAAGAATCTTTCCAATCTGGATTATTACAAAGATAAATTCTCCCTCCTAACTGGAGAGTTATTTCAATCACAAAAATAAATGTTTGCATACCTTCTTCTGGCTTGGAGAGTCTTCCCTTCTGGTTAATAGAGTTATTTCCATGAGCTCTGGCTTGAGTATGGATGTCCTTTCATCTTGGATAGAGGCTTTACCAAAATGTATGCTTATCTGCTTATCTGTGGAGATATGTATTGGAGAAAACATTTTCTTCTTTCTGGACTTCATCATGGGTAGTGTAATGCTTGTACTGTAGTCTGGAACACTGTGAAGGCTTCTTGTAGATATGAAAAATAGAGTATATCATAGTTGGAGAACTGGAACATATCCATGTGGTACTTCTTCTGTCATCATGAGATATGATCTTCCGAGTAGTCATCTTGATGTTATAGGAAATCTTCACCACGCTTCTGCTGTGCACTGGAGGTTCTCCACCAAGTTGTCTTCTTCTTGTTTCCATACAGGAGTATCTTTCTGGTATGCTTCAAAGTCTTGAGACTGCTCCGCATGCGCTCTTTACTCAATTTATTCTGGAGAACATTCTTTGCATTCATCTGATGTAGAATTTTGGCTCATGGATGTTTGCGGATGATATAATGACTTATATAGAGATAAGTCTGGTGTACTAGAACAATCAATCATCATAGTCTTCTCCCTCCATATGAGAGAACTTCTGGTTCTGGATCTCGCAATACTTTCGTTTATAAGTCT
>ML845931.1:4016-15206 GCA_009831015.1 Picea engelmannii | reverse complement strand
ACTATATGTAGTTAAAAAGACAAGTAGGGGAGGGAGGTGACCTCCTTCAAAGGTTTGGAAAATCTAGAAAAACAATACTTTCAAACCCTTTTCTAGGCTAATAGTAGGGATTCTTTTGATGAAATAGTTAGAGTGTTAAGCTAATTCCCCCTATTTTTAGAAGAAGAGAAAATAAGAAATCTAATGGAAGAAGTCAAAAAATATGAACTTAAGGAGGTTCTCCACAACTTTCAGATTGATAAAATTCCCAGGACAGATGGTTGATTGGTTTAATTTTTCTTGGGTTTTATGATCTATTAGGTGATGATATATTACATGTAGTGGATGAATCATAGAGGGAGGGAATTATTCATGCTCCTTTAAACTCAAACTTTATTTCACTTATCCCAAAAACGGACACCCCTCAATCTTTTGAGGATTTTCGACTAATCTCACTTTGTAACTATATGTAGAAAATAATGGAAAATATAATTAGGAGAAGGTTGAAGCCCATTCTATTCTCATCCATTTCTAGAGAACAATTTAGCTTCTGGGAAGGCAAGAAAATACATGAGTTTATTGTGGTTGCTTAGGAAGGAATGAACACCATTAAGAAGTTTTTATTGAAAAGGCTCATGATGAAGATTGATCTATCGAAGGATTATGATAGAGTGAGTTGTATTTATATCTACATGCTCCTCACTCATGTTTCTTTTGAGGTTCCTTTTATCAATTGGATTATGAGTTTCATTACATCTAAATCCTTTGTGGTTCTCATAATTGGATCCACATACAAGGCATAAATAGTCATAAGAATTTTTTTTACGTTCTCTATGTTACTCTTTCTTCTAATGGTTCAAAGATTAAGCAATATCTAGCATATGTAAAGGTTGACTGATTTTTTCGGGTTGTTCAAATCTCACAAACCATTTATCTATCACATCTACTTTTTGTAAATGATATGTTGGTTTTTTGTGATGGAAAGATGGGTGATCCAGAGGCCTTATCCAATTTAATGAATATTTTCCCCAAGGTGATGGGTATGAAAATAAATGAAGTAAAGAAAACATATTCATTCATGATGCAAACCCCCTACCTCAACAGGGTCCACTGACCTCTCGTTCTCTAGATTGTCCCAAATCCTGAGCCTAAATGGCTCTTCGAGTTCCTGTTGGAACCCCTTGAACAAATCCACAAGTCCCTTCTTATCTGGTGACCTCGGGCTATGACCCACTCCTTTCGCGTTTCGGGGTTTCGCGATATCGTGAGTCGAGACTCCCTATCTCACGACTCCTAGCCTCTCGAACACCCGGCTCTCAAAATGTCGAAAAGGGCTTAACGAGCTTTGGCTCCTCCCTTATCATCTATCCACGTGACCACCACTTTGTGACCATGCGCTTAACATCAAAGTGCTACCATATTTTAGTGATTCAGGGAATCGCAATGCAAGCATTCCCCCTTTCCCTATCTTTCGAATCCCCGATTGCCGAAATGTCGAAATATCCTGGACTGGAACTTCACAAGTCAAGCGCCCCATCCCTTCGTCCTTCGAACTCCCGATTACCGAAATGTCGAAATGTCATGGGCCCAGACTTTACAAGTCAAGCGTCCCGTCCCTTTGTCCTTTGAACCCCCGGTTTTCGAAATGCCCAAATGTCCCAGCACCTATTCCTTCAGGTTTTCGCATTTTGTGAAATCAAAATGCAAGGGATATCTCTGCTCCTTAGAATTCCCGGTTTTCGGAATGTCGAAATACATAAATATCCCAATGCCTATTCTTTCAGGTTTTCGCGTTTCGCGAAATCTGGGTGCAAGGGATAAGTCCGCTCCTTGGAATTCTCGGTTGCTAAAATGCTGAAATGCCAAAATTTTGAAAGCTCAAGGCACTTGATCAATGGCTCACAATGCACTCCAAATCTATGGTCATATATCTTCCTCGTCACTGACCTCCTTACAACTCCACTTGATCCAACGGTTTGTGGTATTTCGTGACTCTCCTCGACAGTTCTCCACCATCCGTTCAGATCATCGGGATCTCCTCTCCTGGATCAACATAGTGTTAAAATCTGTGCTCCGACCACAAATTAGACGGTTCACGGGATTCTCCACCGCAATCCAACGCTCGACAACATTCTTCCTCCTGAGATTTTACTCACTTCAGACTTAGAAAAATTTCTATGTCTTCGAAGACTCGGTCTTCGTTCCTTCTGGGGAATGGGTTCTTGGATATCAATAACACTTTTCGAAGCATTACCCCTCCTGAGATTTGTCTCGTTCAGACATCGATTTCCCGCACACTCCTTGTGTTTTAGGGATTTCGATAACTCAGATACACGGTAATTTATCACAGATAAATTCGTCTCGATCTCCTTACTTTCCTCTCTGGTTCGATGCACACCTTGCAGAGCTTCTAATGAAAAGAAACAATTAAAACTGGAAAAACTCACAGTTCCATCCACTTGTTCATGTAAACAGAAATAATAGGAAAATGCACACAGTCCACACACCATATATTTGGATCAATTTTCCATTATGTTATATTCACAAGTGCCCAATGGCTACAGAATACATTCAAAATTCTAGTAGCTCAAAACACTGAGATCTCCTGCTAACTCGTAGTTCTCTCTTACAACTATTTTCTCTATGTATTACAACTCTCTCTAATTAGGTGTACAAACTTCTACATAACTCAAAAATGTTTCTAGGGTTTCCCATGGCTACTTGCCTACTCTAAAATTCATCCTACGCTATCTTAGTTTAGTTGAATTCTAGAGCCGAAGTGGAAACTCCTGCTCTGTTTACAATTTTAAAACTTGCCTCAAAGGGTAAAATTTGGCACCGGTTCAAGCATGCCTCCAAAGGTGAATTCCGGCACTGAGTGGAGGTGGATTCCAAAATCAGTTGTAACCATCCATGTTGAAATTTTGGAAGAACTCACACGTGTTGAGTGGTCCTGCCTCTATGCGCTTGCCAACGATGCTCCTCCATCATACTCCCCTTGACAAAAATTCTTTGACTCCTGTCCATGAGCTCCTTTACTGACTTTCCCTTCTTCTAGATAGCAAATTCATTTTCCCAACTGGCATATTCTATTGTGTGTCCCTTCCATTTGACCAGATATTCAAAATAAGTCTTCCTCTTGGTCTTCCTGCGAATCCTCTGATCAACAATTTTCTCCATCTGCGGCTTTTCTACCACATGCATTTGTTTCTCCCACTGAATATTTCCTTGATCTTCTAACACTTTTGTGTCATCTTTCCTATAAGGATACAGGTCTGAAACATTGAATATGGGTGAAATGGCCACACCATTTGGCACCTCAATCTCATAGGCGTTTGCATCAAACTTCCTCAAGATCTTATAGGGTCCTATCTTCTTCATCTTCAATTTGTTATATGTTCGCCTAGGGAACCTTTCCTTCCTGAGATGTTCTAAAACCTTATCTCCCACTTCAAATTGAAGTTCCCTGCGACACTGATCAACTATGTGCTTGTATTTTGGGTTAGAACTTTGTAATTGTTCTTTGATCTGACTATGGAGTCTCTACATTTCAGCAACAAAATCCTCTGCTCCAACGCTTCTGATCTCTCCTTGTTCCAAGTCCGTTAACTTAGACACTCCCATGGGTTGCATTCCATATAGTATTTGGAATGGGATCCTTCCAGTGATTCTGTTTGGTGAGTCATTGTATGCAAATTCTGCTTGTGGCAGAATCTGATCCCACTAGTTATGGTGTTCAGTAACCAGGCTTCTCAATAAGTTTCCCAAACTTCTATTTACCACCTCAGTCTGCCCATCTATCTAAGGGTGATAAGTTGAGCTGAAGGAAAAATTTGTCCCCATCTTATTCTATAACATCCTCCAAAAGTGACCAACAAATTTTGTGTCTCTGTCTGAGACAATGCACCTGGGTAGACCGTGAAGTCTCACAACTTCTTTGAAAAACAGATTTGCAACATGTGTTGCATCACTGGTCTTATGGCATGGGATGAAATGTGACATCTTTGAAAACCTATCCACCACCACAAATATGGAATCGAATCCCCTTTGTGTTCTTGGAAATCCCAACATGAAATCCATGCTTATTTCATCCCAACGCCTCTCTGGTATTGACAATGGTTGATACAATCTAGTGTTTTATCTTTTCCCCTTTGCATGTTGGTAGATCCTACATTTGTTCAAAAAATTTATCACCTTTATTATCATACCTATCCAATAGTGTGAACTGCTCAACTGTGAAAACATTTTATCGTGTGCGAAATGTCCAACCAATCCTCCACTATGCTTCTCCTTCAGAAGATTGTCCCTCATTGAGCATCTTGGTATGCATAATTGATTTCCTCTGAGCAACAATCATTCCTAAACCACATACTCTGTCCATTGACTTCTATCTCTCAGTACAGGGCTTGTACATGTTTCGTAGGCCTCCTTGAAATCTGTGTCATCACAATACATATCCTTAAGGTGTTCAAACCCCAAGGTCTCCACCTGGAATTCTTGTAGAATTAAACATCTCCTTCTTAACGCATCATCAACTTTGTTAGTATTCCCAACAATATGTTTTATGACAAAAGTAATTTTTTTCATAAATTCAACCCATTTTGCATGCCTCTGATTCAATTTTTCTTGTCGGGTTATGAATTGTAAAGCTTGGTTATCACTATACAAGACAAACTCATGGAGGACAAGATAATGCCTCCATTTCTTCAATGCTTGAATTATGGCATAGAAATCCTTGTCATATGTGGAGTATTTCCTCTTAGTCTCATTCAGATTCTCGCTAAAATAGGCAACAGGTCTGTTATCCTGACCCAAAACTGCTCGTATTACAACTCCACTTGCGTCACGTCTTACCTAAAATGTCTTCCCAAAATTTGACAAGATCAGAATTGGTCGTTCTATTATCTTCTCCTTCAGTATATGGAAGATCCTTTTATCCTCCTCTGTCCATTTAAAATATTTGTGCCGCTTCTTCACTGTATCGATCATTTGTGCACAAATTCCACAGAAGTCTCTAATGAAATTTCTATATAAACTTTCTAAACCATGAAATTTCCTTACTTTGAACATGCTCCTTGGCAATGGCCATTCCCTGATTTCTTTCACCTTTTCTGGATCCATATTCAGTTCATTCGAAGAGATTAAAAAACCCAAGTAAATGAGGTTTGTCTTCATAAAAGAGGACTTCTTCAGATTGATCAACAACTTATTCTGTTGTAGCCTCCTCATTACTAGTGTTAGGTGTCTCAAATGCTCTTATTTAGTCTTGATAAATATCAGTATATCATCCAGATATACAACCACGAACTTACCAATGAAATATTTTAGAATTTCATTCATCATCCTCATAAAAGTGCTCGATGCGTTCGTTAAGCCAAATGGCATAACTAGCCACTCATACAGACCTTCATTCATCTTAAATGTTGCTTTCCATTCATCACCTTCTCTCATCCTGATCTGATGATATCCACTTTTCACGTCTATCTTAGAAAATAAATTTTCTCCACTTTATAAATCCATTAAGTCATTCATTCTCGATAAAGGAAATTTGTACCTGATGGTGATCTTGTTGATGGCTCTCAAGTCTGTGCACATTCTCCATCCTCCATCTTTCTTTGGGCTTAACACAATTGGTATTGTGCATGGGCTCAAACTTTCTCTGACTAAACCCTTATCCAGCAACTCTTGGACTTGGTTCCTCACCTCCTCATTCTCTCGAGGTGTTAATCTGTATGCTACTTTGTTTGGCAAGCTTTCTCCTGGTATCAAGTCGATATGATGATTTATACTCCTGATGGGCGGCAATGAGTTTGGAAGCTCATCCACCACTATATCAACAAAATTATCTAGTAGCTTCTGAACTTCTTCAGGAAAATCATCCATTACCATACTCATAAGGATGATTCTGGGCTTCCTCACCATAGAGAACTACATCTCTTGTTCTTCCTTGACTTCTTTCAGGAGTTCCTTCCCACTCATGAGAAGTATGCTTGTGTTGGATTCTTCTTTTACTCTCTTCTCCTCCATTGGCAACAACATATGCATCCTACCATTCTTCTCCAATGTATATGTATTCTTCCTTCCATCATGAATGACATTTCTATCAAACTGCCATGGTATTCCCAAGAAAATGTGGCATATGTCCATGGGAATTACATCACATAGGATTTCATCTTTATATCCTCGTATTTTAATTTCAACCAGACATTGTTTAGCGATTGTTAACTGGTGTCCTTTTTGCAGCCATGACACTTTGTATGGCCTTGGATGTGCATTTGTCTTCAGCTCCAATTTCTCCACCATATCTGTGGATATTAGGTTGTCAGTACTCCTACTGTCAATGATCACCTTGCATACTTTATCCTTAGTCTTGCAAGATATCCTGAATAGAATGTTTCTCTGCATTGGTTTTTCAATTTCTGCCTCTGGTTTTAAGCGAATTTTTCTCAACATCAGGGATGCTCCATCCTCTACTCCTTCTGCTTCAACATCTCTTTGTTTTGCTTCTAAAATGTGAGATTATCATCCTTCCTTCTTCTTCTCGGGACTTTCCCAAGACATGTGCCCTATCCTTCCATAGTTATAGCACCTTACTCCTCCTCTTCCTCTTCCTCTAGAAAAATTTCTTCCACCATTTTGCTTTCCTTGTGAACTTCCTCCTCGTTATGAGTGATTGTGTGGTTTCTCAGCCTCATCCTTAGACTAATGTTCTCTGTCACAGTTAAATCCCTTGCTTTTTCTTAGGACCGAGATTTTACCTCTTCCTCGCTGGATCTGTTTTCTGGTCAGCTTCTCCTCTGCCTTCAACACAAACTAATAAGCATCTTCCAAAGTCTTGTCTGACATCATGTTGAGCTCGTCCTAGATCTCATATCTTAAGCCATTTATATATATGGAAACTTTCTCTTCCTCTCTTTCCCGTTTTCCAGTTCTGATGTTCAGCTAGTAGAACTCCTCGGTGTACTCCTTGAGTGTCATCCCTTTATACCTCAGGTTCTATAGATTTCTGAACAAATTGATATTGTAGTCTTTGGGTATGAACGTAGCCTTCAGTTTGTCTATCATCCTGTCCCAACTCTTTATCCTCTATTTTCCTTTACTTCTCCTCTCAGCCTGCAGTTCGTCCCACCACACTATTGCATGCCCTTTTAGCCGAGTGACTGCCTGCTTCACCTTCTTCTCCTCATCAAAATATTCATAGTTGAAGTGTTTGTCCATGGAACTTATCTAGTCCAACAGTTCTTCAGCATCTAGATTTCCCTCATACATGGGGACCTCTATATTAGCTTTGCCTCCCAATCTGGAAACTACTCTAAACAATCGTTCTTCTGCAGCATCCTCTCCTGCAGCTTCTTCAACCTTAACCTCTTCACTTTCTGCATCACTGACATCCCCAACATCAGGTTCTCTTCTCTTTGTTGCTTCCATTATTTCCAATCGGGCGCGAAGCTCTCACATCTCCCTCTCTACATCACGGCTAGCTAAAGGTGGCTCTTGTCTTCTTGGTGACATTATGTCGACTATCTGTCACACACAGAGTGCAGCTCTGAGTTCTTTGTATCCTTCTTTTCCTCCTTCGCCTGAAGTCTACAGAAGAAAAACTTAGGGTCCGATACCACCTGATGTAGACCCCCTACCTCAGTAGGGTCCAGTGACCTCCCGGTCTCTGGATCCTCCCAAATCCTGAGTTGAAATGGCTCTTCAGGATCCTGTTGGAACCCCTTGAACAAATCCATAGGTCCCTTCTTATCTGGTGACCTCAAACTATGACCCACTCCTTTCGCGTTTCAGGGTTTCGTGATATCGCGAGTCAGGACTCCCTATCTCACTACTCTTGGCCTCTTGAACACTCGGGTCCCGAAATGCCGAGAAGGGATTAACAAGATTTGGCTCCTCCCTTAGCCTCCATCCATGTGAACACCACTCTGTGATCACGTAGTTAACATCTAAGCACTACTGTCTTTTCGCAATTTAGGGAATCACGATGCAAGCATTCCTTCTTTCTGTGTCTTTCGAATCCCTGGTTGTCGAAATGTCGAAATATCCTGGATCGGAACTTCACAAGTCAAGTGTCTTGTCCCTTCATCCTTCGAACCGTCGGTTAATAAAATGTCGAAATGTCGTGGGCCAGGAATTCACAAGTCAAGCATCCCGTCCCTTCATCCTTCGAACCCCCAGTTGTCGAAATGCCGAAATGTCCCAGCACCTATTCCTTTGGGTTTTTATGTTTCATGAAATAAAAATCCAAGGGATATCTTTTCTCCTTGGAATTCCCAGTTGCCAGAATGCCGAAATACTGAAATATCCTAATGCCTATACTTTTGGGTTTTCATGTTTTTTGAAATTTGGGTGCGAGGGATATCTATGCTCCTTGGAATTCCTGGTTGAAAAAATGTCGAAATGATGAAATGTCGAAAGCTTGAGGTGCTTGATCAATGACTCACAATTCCCTCCATATCTATGGTTAGATCTCTTCCTTATCACTGAGCTCCTTTCAACTCCACTTGATCCAATGGTTTGTGGTATTTTTTGACTCTCCTCGAGAGTTCTCCACCATCCATTCAGATCTTCGAGATATCCTCTCTTCGATATACACAGTGTTAAAGTATGTGCTCTGACCTCAAATCGAACGGTCCGTGGGATTCTCCACCACGATCCAATACTCGACAATGTTCTTCCTCCTGAGCTTTTACTCGCTTCAGACTTAGATAATTTTCTAAGTCTTCAAAGACTCGGTCTTTGTTCCTAACAGGGAATGGTTTCCTGGATCTCGATAACACTTTCCGAAGTGTTACCCCTCATGAGCTTTGTCTGGTTCAGACTTCGAATTCCCACGCACTCCTTGCATTTGAGGGATTTCGATAACTTAGATCCATAGTAATTTATCGCAGAAAAATTCCTCCTGATCTCCTTACATTCCTCTCTGGCTCAATGCACACCTTGCAGAGCTTCCAATGAAGAGAAACATATGAAACTGGAAAAACTCATAGTTCCATCCACTTGTTGATGTAAACAGAAATAACAGGAAAATGCACACAGTCCACACACCATATATTTGGATCAATTTTCCATTATGTTATATTCACAAGTGCCCGACAGCTACATAATACATTCAAAATTACAGTAACTCAAAACACTGAGATCTCCTGCTAACTCCCAGTTCTCTCTTACAACTAATTTATCTTTGTATTGCATCTCTCTCTAACTGGGTGTACAAACTTCTACATAACTCAAAAATGTTTCTAGGGTTTCCCCTGGCTACTTACCTACTCTAAAATTCATCCTATGCTATCTTAGTTTAGTCGCATTCCAGAGCCGAAGTGGAAACTCCTGCTTTGTTTACAATTTCAAAACTTGCCTCAAAGGGTAAAATTCGCCACCAGTTCAAGCATGCTTCCAAAGGTGAATTATGGCGTTGAGTGGAGGCAGATTCTGAAATCAGTTGTAACTGCCCATATTCAAGTTCTGGAAGAACTCTCACATGTTGAGTGGTCCTGCCTCTACACACTTGCCAACGATGCTCCTGCATCAGTTCAATATGATGGAGGAAGGTGAGATAAGTTTCTACAAATTTCTCTTTGCCTTTGAAATAAAATAGCTAGACTTGGGTATGAAATATTTGGTACTTCATATAAAGCCAAATTGTTATCGAAAAGTTGGTTGGCATTGGTTATTAGAAAAATTGAAAAAGAGGTTATCGGTATGATTCTTCTGATGGATTTCACAGCCATGTCAGTTAGTGCTTGTCAAATCAGTATTGGAAGAAATACTAGTGTATTGGATGTCTTTAGACAAGATCTTGAAAGAGGTATTGGAAAAGGTTCGACGATTCTGCTTTAAATTTATGTGGGCATGTTCGCATGAAAAAATTGCATTTCCCTATGTAAAATGGGAGGTTTTGGCAGTCCTCAATGGATTGGGAGGTTGTGGCTTCAAAATTATTTTTATCCTTTCAAAGGCACTTGCATAAAACTGAGTATGGAGACTTATTTCCACCTCTAACCTTTGGACCAATGGTGTTACTCAAAAATACATTCATCCAATATATTTTATGGATTGGATTAGATCACCCTTGAAGCAGTTTTCAGTATGTTCTATAATTTGGAAGGCCTTCATTAAATCCATTGAAGTGGTTGGTGAAGGTCTTGCATGTCGAGTAGGAAATGGTCAGAAGGTACACCTTGGTGCAGACCCATGGCCTGGGAATGGTAGATCTCATTTATTAAATCTTATAATGATTCAATATCTTAAGGGACAAGGATTCTTTCACTTAAATAAGGTTTTTTACCTGACTCGTACCATCATTTGGGGACAAGAGTGGATTGGCCTGACTCACTTTGGATTGATTGGGGAGGAGACTACTCAATGGACAGATTATGCTCGCATCTTGAAATCATCTCATATCTAAATTATTGAGAATGAAGATGACTTGAGATGGCAACATGCTCCTTTGGGAATCTAGACACCAAATCTTGGCTATATCCAACTAAATGTGTCCCAACATTTAAGAGAGCCCCTTTGGTGGTGGAAAGGGATTTATAAGGTTTTGTCCCTGCTCAAAGAAATAATTTTTATGTGGTTTTTAATTTCCAATAAACTTCCCACATGGGATAAAATGAAGAACAAACAAATAGAAGGGTTTTGGTGGTTCTCCTTATCTAAGACCAGTTGCGAGACAACTATTCATCTCTTTTTAAACCACCCTTTTGTCTCTAAGATTTGGAAGGAGGCTTTGTCAAGTTTGAACCAAGTGTGTAAGTAACATAGCCTTTATATGGAATAAGCATGGCGGTCATGGGTTTCCAATCCCACCTATCAAAACATAAAATCTTTATCCTTAATTCTATGTTGGGGTGCATGGATGGCAAGGAATAGTGTTATATTGAAAGATAAATCCTCCACACATGATTGTGTAGCAACATAAGGCATACGTTTTCTCTCTTTTTTTCCTCAAGAAAAAGAGATTTTCCCTCGGAGAGTATTGGTTGAAATACAAATAGACAAATCAAAGTATTGGCCCTTTTTTTATGGGGCTTCTCAAAAAAACAATAATCTTTGATGGGGGGACCTATTCTCTACCTCACTAAGACTCATTTTTCTAAGATGTTAATGGCGTTTGGAACCAGAACATACAATTTTGCTGAATTATTATCTTTTAAGCCTGTGCTTCTTTTTGCATTGGAAAATGAGGTGAAAGACTTATATGTTTAT
>ML845929.1:20174-39924 GCA_009831015.1 Picea engelmannii | reverse complement strand
CGATCGAGATGAGATATGCAGATCATGCCAAATCTAATTAAAGGAACTCCCCCCTTTCAGATTGTGCTGATTGGTATTTGATATTTTATAGCAAATATACATCTCTTTAAAAAACTTTCACAATTTGCAAACTCAATAAAGAAATGAATTCCAACACATAGACCTTTACAACCACATCATACAATGTAGTATTGTGCCCAACACTGCCTTCAATAAATATAACTAAGGAATCATTTATGTTAGAATGAACCGAGCCTAAAATTGATGATGTGCTAACATGCAACAGGCAGATGAACAGGTTGTAGCTTAGATTCCTCAAAAATATATTGTTTTGACCTCTGTTTCCTCTATGCTCCGATCAAATCAAAAACACATATCTCATGAAACGATGACTCCACCAACATTCTAGATCCACCTCAACAATCTGTTAGATATCCACCTATAGATATAGCACGCAACAATCTCTCTCAACTTTTTGATTTGTTTGCAGCAACTCCACGATCTTGGCCAGAATTTGAAAATATGCATTCAACAATGCATAATACTACCACATATATTTGACTGTCCAACACATCAGTAATTAATCAAGGCAATGATTTAAATGCAGAAATAAACACAACAAACTCAGTTATTAATTAATACATAAATCCACACTCTCTATTACAGATTTTGCCCATAGCTATGGCGCCAGACCATCCATCCAATCCAAAGGTTGTTTCCAGACCGAATTCCTCCCTTGGAAAAATACCATGGAGAAACTACGAGGATGATATTTTCATCCTATTTTCACCATGGCTCTGATACCAATTGATAAAACTGAAACAAGAATAGCAACATGGAGGAAAAGGCTCACTAGCCAACACCAAATTTATTCACTCCAATGTTACATATGTATAGTACAATGGGTGATGCCACCTCATAGAGAGATTTGCTCTAGATCCTAAAATCATGCATGATGACTAGGCTAGGCAATCTTAACTAACTCATTAGTCATCACTTGAGGATATATTACTAATATCCTAAATGAATAATTCAAATATAGGTGACAATTTAGACTTAGTGATTGGTAAAGGTAAGCCATAGGATAACAAAGCCCACTCAGAATAGAATTCATAGCCTTAACGTTGAAGCTGAATTATAGCTTGGCATTCTTATTAGCTAGTACAATTAGCTTTACATAACCAATCTCTACCACATCCCAAACATTTTCACCTAAATCCATTATGTAGGTTCTCATCCTAACTTTCCAGAAGGCAAAGTTTGTTCCATTGAACAGAGGGTCCTTGTTGGTTGAAGTTCCTTCACGTCTAGTCATGTTTAAGCTCTAGGATCTACCCTTAGATAAAAGGGGTCGGCTCTGATACCAATTGTTGAATAAATGAGAGGGGGGGGTGAATTAGTTTTTACCGTGATTCAACAATTTTGTTTCTTATTTTAAACTCTTTACAAAGAACTCAATGACAATCACAATAATGTAGGGAGGTAAGTAGTAGAATACTCAACATCAATCACACACGTTAAATATACAGAGACAGATAGTTCTTGAGGAAACCCATAAAGGGAAAAACCTCTTCTTCTTGATATGATAAGTAATCTTTATTTTCTATACATTATCATTCTTATGAGCACCATCTCATTGTGAGGTTACCACCTCTGTTTTTCAAGCTGCAACTTGCTGATAGAACCAAATCTCTAGTTTCTCTAGCACCCACTAGAAAGAAGAACCAACTCCCTAGTTTCTCTAGAACCCATTAGAAGGAAGCACCAAATCCCTAAGTGTTCTAGCACTAATTGGATGGAAGCACCAACTTCCAGTTGCACATGCATCGACCTGTATAACAAAGAACAATAGTTCTCCCTTGCACCACCCTACCACCCTGGTTTTTCTAGCTGCAACTAGATGGAAGTTACAACTCCCTATGTTCAAGAACCCACTTGAAACTTTGAGGACACCAATCCTCCCTGGCACCTCCCTACCACCCTGAAATATAAATCTTTGCTTTCTTGAATTTATTACAACGATACATCATTTTTCTATGGCTTACCAGTCTCATCACTATTTTGCTACACTTCTCTACTCTGCTTGCATAAATGTCTCTTTTCTCACCCCACTTGTGCTTTCTATTCTCCTCTCTTTTATGCTTTGTGCGTCATCTACATTCTATGCGCTATGCCTCTTATGTGCATTTCAGCTGCTGCACACAACCTGCTTCTACTCACATAAATCCCTCTCAACAACAACCATACATATCTTCTTTGTTATGTGTTTTTATATATTCTCTATGCATCAACTACCTCCTATGTGAAATGCCTCTGCATGTTCTTCACTCCATCACCATTCTTCCCTATAGGTTGTTCACCACCTCTCTTCCATATGACCGTGTGGCTCACTGGAAGAATTCCTTCACTTCTCTGTTGTGCATCTCACTCCCACGTTGAGTCCTCTACGTGATCATCATTCGAACTCTTCATCTAATCTCGCCGTTATCTCCATGCGTTCATCATCATTGATCTTATCCTGAGATTCTCTGCCTTCTCTGGCAGTGTGAATCTTTGTCTTCTCTATCACATTCAATATTATCCTCTTTGTTGGAGTTACATTCTTCGACACTTTTCCATCTGTCAATTGTTTCTATGATCAATCTTCATTCCACTGGAAGTTACCTCAAGACTCTTCAGCTCCTCTGGCGATCAACCTACACATCCTCGATTTCTATGGCCGATTTCATCATTGCGTTTTGGTAGTTACAACCAATCAAGTATGCATTCTTTGGCTTCTAATCCCCTTCTTTCATGTGACCTCTGGCTATGACCTATGGCCATGAACTAGGATGCTTCATGATTTCGAATTTCACGATCTTCTGCTGTGAGTTGCCTTGAATATCCAAACTCGCGAAATCTGAAATACTCCATATCAAATTAATAGTCTAGATCTTTCCCTTTGATCGACAGATGCGATCAAATCGTGATTTCATGTTTCACGATTTCTTGCTGTGAGTTGCCTCAAATTTCTCAACTCGCGAAACTCCGAGGTGGAGCCAGGCAACGCTAGCTCCTTCCCTTTTCTTCCACTGATGTGACCACTGGCTATGACCAAAACCCTATTCAAAAAGGCATTTCGTGATTTCGGTGATCTCCATTGTAAATCCTAGTGATGTGCTATCTCCTCCCTTAACCTTCATCAATGTGACCGCTAGCTCTGACCAGGGGCTAAGCAAGAGGGGTGCGTCGTGATTTCGCATATCATGAACTCCGACTATGAGTTTCCTTGATACTCCCAACTCATGAAACTCTTAAATCCTTCATATCAGATCAAAGGTCAGATCTCTCGGTGATCTGATGAATCATATAATTTCACGCATTCGCATATCGTGAGCTCGAGGATGGCTTTTGGCCATTATCCTCTTCACATTTATACTGGATCCGTCAATTTCTAGTCCTACGTTCTCTGATATGATGGTTGAGGTATATTCTCCTCCTTTGCACGCTCCTCCTGTATGGACTCTGATTTGATGACCATCGGGTATTTAGGATTGGTGATCCAATGACCACTGTCCCTCCTCCTCCTGAGCTTATGCATCCTCCCGACTTGGAAGAATTTCTAAGTGTCAAAGGTTCTGTGACCTTTGATCCTTCTGCAAGCCTTGATGTATGGGACTCATCTGTGCTTCAGAGAATGCTATCTCTCTTGAGCTTTGGTAATGGTCATGGCGCAAACTTGCGATCTGCGTGCAACTCTGCGTTATTCCTCCTACGCTTCTTGAGCTTTCTCTTATGTGTCTTTTCTGTTGTTCTTGCTATGGACACTTTGCCTATAAACCTACCAACATCGCTGCTATTCTTGCCATCAATGACAAACACATGTTTTCTTTAAATACTTTTGTGAGCATGAAAAGAACAAGGTCGCATGGAAATATTTTCATTTTTAAAGAGTGTGAAAAGATCTTAAAAAATACTCCATTATCTTCATTTTTCGTGTTTACCAATATGAATTTGAAAAAACGAAAAAAGACTACTCGATTACATGCTCACGGTTTCATGAGCATGATAAATAAATAAGACTTTGCTCGGAGTTTTTCCTGAAAACCCTAAAGGGATCTGTACATGTGACAAATATATATAAAAAAAACAAAAAAGCGGACCCTTGTTCCAACGTCTCACCTCTAGACTTTTTCAATCTACAAAAATCAAATGCTTTCAAAGTTGTTAAGACTTTAGGGTTTGGATAAAGCATAACAATAATATAATATGCAAATTAAAAGTGATAAAATTCAATAAAATAGGTAACAAACCACATTTTACCTTTTCATTTATAACTTTGCCCAAGTATTACCCCAAATCTCTTTTTCACCTCGATCTTCAACTGTTGATTGCGGAGTGCACGGCGGATAATTTCACGAATTGTCTTGGCAAAAGAGGTAATCTCCTCCTCCTTCATATTTTCATGGTTTTAAAATTGATTTTCATTGGTTAAATTTATGTTTTGGGTTGATTTTTTGGGGGTTACCCATACGTTGAGGTCGTCGCAGGTGCCCTATATCGGGAACCGCAATGATATAGGATTTTCGCAGGTGACCCTATAGGTAAGGTGAGGTGATGTCACACTGTGCGAATGCATAGGCCTACGATGACCGCAACCCAAAATTTAAAAAGATAAACCCAACAAGGGAAAACCCCCAAGAAAGAAAATTATGTTTATGATCTCTTTTTATGGTTGCTTGGCTGGTCTTCCTTGGTCAATATGTTGGAATGGCATGAGTGAGAGCACACATAAGAAGATTACTTCGTCAGGAATGACCTGAGAACAATTATGTCTCTCTAACAGTGTGGGTTACTAAATTTCTTCAAGATTCAAGACATGAGGGCCCAATTGAGACTACTTGAGTACTTGGTTCACATGTGGGATGTGAACAAGAAGGAATTTCACGTGGGTACCCACACACTCACCATAGATATAGAGGATATCTATTTCCTGACAAGACTATGTCATCGTGGTTCACGGGTGACACTTACATGCAACAGGGGCAAAGGTGAGCCTATGAACTACTACGTCCGTCATCATTGTGTGCAGGGTACAGAGAAACATAGAGATAAGGTAGATATCAGGGATGCATGATATTTTCCTTTTCATACTATCCTTTATACTATTGCTCGCATGGCAGGGAGTGCAACTCCCCACATGGTTTTATAGAGCCATTTTTTGTATGCATTGGACTGTATGGAGCCTAGAGCCTTCAGCTGGTGAGAAGGGGTCCTAAAAAGCATGAAGAAACAACTTACCAAGTGCAGAAGTGGTGGTTTAAAACAATTTGGATATGGGTCTATTATGGTATACCTCTTCCTGGAAAGGGTCCCTATCCTACACTTACAGGTAGAGTGGGGCATACCCGCTGTATAGGATCTGAGGATGAAGAGGTGGGTAGATCTCACGGCTCGACATGGAGGCAGTCACATCGTCAGGTATGATGATGTATTCTTCCAATGGCTGAGGACTCAATTTCTCATGGTCAAAGATTATGTGTATGTCAAGGTGGATTTCCATGGAGATCCGAAACTAGCTCTTCCCGAAGGTTCCCAGTGGGGGGACATAGGTAAGAAGGAAATTTTGTTTATATAATGTTTTTATTATTTTTAATGATATAAAATTTTTGTTGTGTTATTTATCCGATGAATAATTGATTTCTCTTCAATAATGCATATGTGGGACCTTATCATCCTCTAGGTTCATCCCTGATCTATAGGCGGGGAGAGAGAGGTGATGTAGCAGGAGTAGCTGTCGCAGATCTAGAGGTCATAGAACAGAACCTGGAGGGGTTGACCATGCATGTCCCTGAAGCTACTATGGATGAGCTCCCGAGGCATTACTAACACCACACAGTGGGCATATCTGCCTCCATCGATCAACTTCTCCATAGAGTAGCACATGCAATCACTTGTTATAGCGAGAAACATCCTTGATGYTTTTTGTCTATGAAGCCGCGAGCTTCACATTTTTGATATTTTGGTCTTCGGACAATTTTTTTTTTTGTAAAATTTTATCGTTATGAATATACRACTCCTACCGACTTACTTGTTTTATATACAAAGTTTKATTGGATTTTATAAATGTCTCAAATGTCTGTCTAACACATAATTAGCCAATGCATATGTTAATGTATTTAGACATCTAGGAATGTGTTKCTATTCAATGTAATCAAAATGACATTCCAAGAGGYGAATTTGTAAATATACCCTTAATAGAGTAGGACTCCGGATGGAATAAATGTTACTCAAATTTAGGACTACTAACTATGAATCAAGTCGTACAATAACATGGGAAATTCCAAGTGAAACAACGTTAGTCAACAACTCRATAATTGCACTGTATTCCGCAATATTGTTAGTTGCATGACYAAGGCATACACCAAGTAGACTGATTAATTCATCCRTAGGTGCATATATTGCCCAAGCAATAGATGCTAAGTTTTGAGTACTATGACTAGCGCCATCAGCGAAGACAATGTAGGGTAGAGAAGACACCAACATTTGGAAACCAAKAACAATGCAAGTTAAGYAGTCGAAAGGTGGAACCAAAAACGAAAAAGCATACAAGATTATGATACACTAAAAATACATAGAACTTATGACAAAAATGATTTAAGCATAATACTTCTTCAAGTAAATCCCATTTCTTGGTTCACTCAAAAGGAATTCCATCATAATCCCACAGCGCATAAGCCCCTTCCTCCAACACTTGTTTCACAATATGAGGACCCCGCCAAATGGGTTCAATTTTACCAGCCCCTAGTAATTCACGATCTTGTTTGTAAAGAAGAACTAGATCACCCTTAGAAAATACACGTGGATTGACATGCTTGTCATATTGGTCTTTAACATGCTTTTTCTAAGTTTCAATGACTAAGGAGGCATCACGATAGGTTTCGTCTAATTGCATTAAATACAAAATATGTTTCTCTTTAGCAAAGGTGTTGAGGAGAAGTTTGACAACTAGTTTCAAAGATGGGATTTCACATTCAATTGACAAAATTTCTTTGATACCATATACTAACTGGAAAGGTGTGAATCCCATGGAAAACTTACCGGATGTCCGATAGGCCCATAATGTTGAGAACAACAATGTGTGCCAATTTGACTTATGAATTCCTACCATCCGTCGATTCATAGTAGTGAGAAATTTGTTAATTGTTTCAACCTAGCCATTGGCCTGTGGATAATAGGGGTTTGAGTTTTCATGTCGAAGACCTAACTTTTCAGTAAGTTCAGACATCATGAAATTATGAAAATGACTACCGTGATCAGTAATGATGGCTTGAGGGACACCAAATCTAGTAATGATATGATTGAATATGAATAACACTACAATTTTCTTGGTATTATCAAAATCAGGCATCGCCTTGGCCCATTTAGTGAAATAATCCATAGCTACAATAATGTATCCATGCCCCTCGACCAAGTGAGGGTTACATGTCATGAATTCAATGCCCCATTTATTAAATAGACCAACAAAAACTAAAGGGTGAAGAGGAGTAGGGTGAGATCATATCTTGTTGTTGTAGGTTTGACAAGCGTGGCATTTCTGGACGATAGTAATGCAATCCTTAAATAATGAAGGCTAGAAATAACCAGATCGTAAGATCTTTTGGGCAGTGGCATACCCATACATATGACCACCACATGCTCTAGAGTGACAGTCATTCAAATCTTTCTCAGCTTCATCGTAGGTGAGACATCATCGAAATATGGAATCAATACCACGATGGTAAAGAGTATCACATAGGATGATGTATTGATGAGCTTGATACTGGATACGATGATGATCTGTTCTAGAAAAATTAGGCCAAAAAGTTTGGGTCTGGAGATAGATGATAATATCTTTGTACCATATGTCGTTAGAACTGATTAGAAAGAGGGATTCATCAGGTAAGGAATCCTTTGCCATTGTTTTCGTTTCAGTAGAGGGAAGGTCACATATCAATTTAGAAAAAACCAAAGGCTTCTTTGACTTGGCGCGTTCAAACTCCAAATCAAACTCCTAGAGAATAACTATCCATTTAGAGTACTTTCCCCCCAACAATTGTCGAGTAAGGATATGTTACATGGGGTTGCAATAAAAAATGACTGTGGTTCTGCGTAATAATATGTAGTGACAAAAACATTGAACAACTTGAATAGTTGCCAAGACCAGTTTCTCCACATGTAAATATTTAGTTTCGGTGGCCGTGCGACTCCGAATCAAATAGTATATAACATGTTCATCATGTGAATCATCCTCTTGGACTAAAACCATGGAAATGGTAGATTTCGAAACAGCTAAGTACAAGAAATAATCTCGGCTATAATTAGGTGGAAATAGCAATGTTGTACGGGTTAAGGCAAGCTTCAAAGATTCAAAGCATTTATTTTCAGTATCGTCCCATACAAAATCATAACCTTTCTTGAGAAGCCGAGTAAATCCTTTCGATAATTTAGCGTAGTTGGGAATGAATCGACATAAAAAGTTTCCCTTCCCTTGCAAACTTTGGAGCTGGCGTAGCATGGAAGGAGGAGGTAAATTGAGAATAGCCTCAACCTTCAAGGTGTCTACCCGAATCCCATGTATAGACACGATAAACCCAATAAGTTGTCCAGATTCCACACAAAAAACACATTTGTGTGGATTCAAATGTATGCGATAATAACGACAACATAGGAAAATGTCCCATAAATGTGTTGGGTGATCTTGACGACACATGGAATGTGTCGACAAATCATCTATATAGGGTTGTACAATGTGCTTAATGTTATGAAAAGCGTAATACATAGCACACTGAAAAGTCACCCCAACATTTTTGAGACCAAAAGGAAGTTTTCGGTAAGCGAAGGTTCCCCAAGGGAAAATAAAAGCAGTCTTGTGTTGATCTGCTGGTAAAATATTGATTTTATTATAGTCGGAGAAACCATCCATTAAGGATAATATTTCACTCACAAAACAGTCATCAACAATCTAGTCAACGAAAGGGGTTGGATAATTGTCTTTGGGACAAGCCTTATTTATATCCCTATAATCTACATAAATGTAGATCGTGCCTTGTTTCTTGTTTACGGGAACAAGATTGGATACCCAATCGGTCAAAGCCATAGGATAGACAAAGCCAACCTTTAGAAGTTTCTCAACTTCAAGCTTGATAGTAATAGATTTACATGGATGTACTGGGTGAAGTCTTTGTCGAATGGGTTTAGCATTCAGGTAAGTCTTAATTTCATGCACAACAATATCAGGATCAATACCAGGATTTTCTTCATAACTCTAGGAGGAAACATCACAGAATTCTTGAAAAAGGGTTTTATAAGTGTGAACCTAATCAGTGGAACATGAGGCACCAATATGAACATTTTCCACGACCTCGGGTTTAATTGAGATATCAAGAGGAATGGTTGGTGAAATATTACTCAAGTTCCCTTCATACAAAACATCGTGTGTTGACTTAGGAATAGAAGAAATAACAACAATGGTAGACAAAGTCGAAATCTGTTGGTAGCTCTCTACGGTATCACGTTCTAGGAAGAGAATAGAATGATGATGCCCATTGTCACATGGGGTATCTTCCATAAACATGACTATCATGATCATCTCATCAGTAGGAAAGATCACGTGAAACCGATTAGGATATGTATCACAGAGAGAAGGAGGAGAAGGGGTTGCCGATTGAATAGCTTGATAAGATGATTCTATCAGAATTAAAGGCATTCAATCGCCGTAACGAAGATAGTCACCAGAGCTAGGTACTATCCATGGGTCATAAGACTCAGGGGTTTCATGAACAGAGGTTGATATCATGTTAATTGAGGTGACAAAAGGAGGAGTAATATCGGGTGGTGGAATAGGAAATGTACCCATCAAGGTTGAATATTTTAAAAGACTCACGCCGACATTCTCATAATCGAGAGGTGTTTTCGAGATAAAAGGTACATTGCTAGTACGTGAATCATAATTAAAGAAGGCCAGTTGATCAATAGTAATGACTTTTCCTTGGTGTGGGAAACGTAACACTCAAAAAATAGTAGAAACAATTACATGCATGGAGTCAATCCAACTACGACCAAGTAGAAGGTTATAATCAAGAGGTGCATCAAACACCTCAACCTTGACATTAACCTCTTTACCCTCTAACATAATAGACAACGAAGGAAGAACATTGTAAGGTTTAAACCCTATACCATTGAAGGCCTTAAGAGTATTATGTGACTCGGTAAGGGCAGGAGAGCCAATAACTTTCCAACAAGTAACAAACATAACGCAAGTCAAGGATCCTTAATTAATAACAGTTCGACAGATATTCTTATTTTCCACAACAACTTGGATCTGAAACACTAATTGAGGAGGAAGCC
This sequence comes from Picea engelmannii, assembly GCA_009831015.1. NCBI lineage: Eukaryota > Viridiplantae > Streptophyta > Pinopsida > Pinales > Pinaceae > Picea > Picea engelmannii. Next base: position 29,556 of record ML845929.1, on the reverse strand, counting down.
TTGAAATATGATCTTCCAAGTCAAATATTATTAAATTAGTATCAATAGGATCAATTCCAAAAATATCCTGTAACAATGCCTTCCATTGAGTAGGACAAATTTTAAGGACTTCAAGAGCCGACATTGCAGAGGGTGCTTGCGCAAGGTCTTATACAATACTATAGTTTTGGGAAACACATGTGTGAGGATTAAATGAAGACTTTAGAACAACGCCTTTTGGAGGAGGATGGAGAACTGTATCTAGGCCCGATCTTTCGAGATGAAGAGGACCATTTGGAGGTGAAGTTGGGGGAGGAGGTTGAACCAACGGAGGTGGTAAATCATCAAATTTCTCTTTCGAAGGAGAATAATATTTGGCTCGAGTTGTGATTGCAAATTCGTTCTTATTGGAGTCACCAGTACACATAAGGACATAAGATGTGGTAGAGGGAGAAGGTTGGTCATGAATGACCAATTGGGATTGCTGCTAAGAAGGGAAAGGTTGTGACAAGATGGCAGGTGTAGGAGGTTTCCCGGTCCCTTGCAGAAACTTAGTAACCTCAACACGTCGTAGAAAATATTTCTTGTAATGATCCTCACCACATATAAGGCAAGGATAATGAGTTTTACACTTATCTTTGTCATCAACAAGTTTTGTTTTCGGTTTCTCAGATTGTTGATTATTATTTTTGTCGTCCTTATTCTTACCCTTTCCTTTCTTTTTATTTTTATTTTTACCGGTAGGTGTTGATTGAACTGAATTAACTTCAGAAGTTTTACCAGGAGAAGGACTAGGAGTAGGAGTATTTTGTACATTAGAAGCATTAGACTTGGGATTGGTATGACTGGCTTGTGTAGACTCATTCTCAATATGAAAGGTGCCAATCACACCATCAACAACATGATAAGCTACTGGAGGTGTTGGGGTAGGATTCGTAGAAGGATGAGGAGCATCAAGGATCAATTCGTAAAGTGTACCCGTTTGCGAATAAATGAGATCTAGATATTGAGAATGACTAATCACCTGCTCTTCAGTGATGACACCACCCATGGAAACATCATGGGCTATAGGCCTAATGAGTGATTTGGTAAACCACTCAGCCAATATTTGATCAGGAAGGGGAACTTTGATTAAGCGTCTTCTCCTCCTCCACTCATGGATATGATCAAAAATATGAGTGGAAGAGGATTGTTTAAAAGAACTCAAAATTTTCGTTGTTGTTTCATATCGAATTGTCAATTGGTAATGTGTTAAGAAATCCATAGCTAGGGTATTAAAGTCATTAAATAAACCTTGTTGTAACTCAATATACCATTTGGCTACCAAACCCGTGAGAGTTCATTGGAAAAGTCGTAATATTATAGAGTCATCCATAAATGAGTTGGACGAACACCAAAGATGGAAAGTCATGACGTGATTATTTGGGTCTTCTCCCAATTGACTGTCAAAATTAGGAATGTCAAATGGAAATTTGGATGGTATGACATGCCAATAATGAGAATGCAAAATAGGATCATTCAAAATCCTAGATAAATCTGGTAGAGCCAAACTAGCAAGAAAAGGCAACTGTCTGTTCACTTGATAAAACTGGTAGTTTTGAGGAGGTAGTCCTGTAGGTATACCACTAGGACCATAAGCAGTCTGTATATGGTTAGACAGTCCTGAAATGTTCAGTTGTGGAGGTTTTTTATTCAAATATCCAACAGGGTTTGGTTGATTAGACTTATTCCCTTGGAAAGGAACATTAGACTGAAGATTTTGACCCCAAGTAGGATTCATAGAACCTGGATACAATTGTATGAAATTAGGGGGTAAAAAAGAATTGACTTGAGGATGTTTCCTCCCAGACGATTGTTTTTTCCATTGAAAGGGAAGATTCCAAGTTTGAGATTGTAATGCAGATATACCTTTTCCATAAACTGGGTTATGGCCTCCAACTTGAGGTTGCCCCCCAACAGGAATCTGAAAACTAGAAGCGACAAAATGATTGGTGCCCCCAATTGGATTGGAGCCACTAGGGCCAAGATGATTAGATCCTCTAGACAGAGGTGGAGGAGGAACATAAGCCCCCCCAGAGATAACCTGGATAGGTGTAGGAACAAAATGACTAGCAACATTATACCTAGGAGTAACAAAAAGTCAAGACCCTCCAGATGAATTCTAGGTAGGAATAGCAATGGAAATATTCAAAGTGTTATACCCAGGGGGAAGTGACAAATTTGATATAAGAGGAAGTGGTGTTCCAATAGGAGCTTGGGTGATAACCACATTTCCAGTAGAAATAGTCATAGCTTGTGGGACCATGGTAGAGTGGGAAATCTTGAGAGGAAGAATTGAGTGAGAACTAACCAACAATTGGTTTGAAACTGTGATGACATTAATGGTTGTGCCAGTAAAATGATCTAAAGGTACTGTATAGGTAAAAAACATCTTAGGAATTTGCAATTACATAGGTTGATTAAGACTCGTTCCTAGTGTGTCAAAAATATCATGTCCTGAAGAATTTCTCCAAATAGAATGGACAGGGACATAGATGAGATTAGAAATTCCAGCAGTGTGAACCGAGGTTATAAATTATTCACTTTGAAAAAATGGATCATCTACTCCAGAATCTGCGTTAGGTCCAATAGGTAATTCAATATTTTCGTCAACAACAAGTTCTCCCAATGATTTCATCTGAAGCAAATGTGGATCTCATATAACACTTAATAACATATTTACAGGAATTTTGAATCCTTCTAAAGAATTATGAATTCTGAATCCCTTTAAATAATTCAAATTGTCAATCTCAGAGGCTACTTAGTTATTGACTACTCCCTCAGGAGAGCCCTCTGGTGAGTTAGGAAGCAAATGAAGGTAACCTTTTAGATCCTCCAAAGGTATCCCTTGCATCCTATGTGAATGACGAAGGCCGATGTTGGCCACACCAAATAAAGAACGAAACAAATATATGGCCAACTAGAGAAACAAACAACACTCACTAATGAAATCTAGAAATCAAACCAAGCAAACAAACCTTCTTATTTCGAAGTCACTAGTTGGTGATGAAATCCAACGTCTCAAAATCAAGACAAGAAGGGGATGGGATAAAGAGGGTGGAAAAGTTACATTGATGACCTGCTTAATAGACTTACACCCTAGTGCAATCTCCCACACATAATCATGCGTATACCCTCCAAGGAGCCTAAGTGAGTTTGGCCAACGTCAATTCTAGGTACCGTGAAGACTTTCCCCTCCATATTCATCTCGTGTAAATACCCTAAAGAGATAGGATACTAAGGTTACCAATTACGATAATGATGCCCGGGGAAACAATCGATAGTCCGATCCATGCACAAAGGCAGGGTATCTAGCTCGAAATCAACTCGAGAAGGTCCCCATAGGATTTTTTTCTCAAGTGACCCCAATAATACACACAATATCTACACTAAGACTGACAAAGTAGGGTGAGTAACTCTGCCAGTCCTAATGAGACCTCATGATTGACCCTTGTGTTAGAAGGGCTTCCCAGGACAAAATGCAACAAGTGGATTTGAAATCTCCCTATCACAAGATACTATTGTGTGTTTTGATGCTTTGGAGAGTGTGCCTTACAACCTATTCCAAAGCACTATCCTAGCTAATGTTGGTGAAGAGAATTTCTAGAAAATAAAAGTTGCTAATAAATTTTAGAATTACATTGTATTTCAAAGGCTGTTGTTTACTCAAAAAGGAGACAAAAATGAAACTGATGACGTATGTGACCTTGACCCAATAAAATGCAAGAAGAGATCTTTATGCAATTTTTAAATTCAATGAACTCTAATTACAGTAGGGAGAAGTTATTTCTTTTTGAAGTACAAAAGCTACGAATCACAATTCCTCAATCTTTGAATGAACACAATCCCAAATAATAAAAAACTACAAAATTTTCCAATTTTCTCCTCTAACAAATATTTTGAATGCAATAATATTCTTATGAAAGATCACTAAAAAGAAGAATAACTTCAGTTATTTATTTCTCAAATCAGATCATAGATGTAATGAAGAAAATAAAGCATAATCCAAGTAAATTAACACATTATCAACACATTTCCCAAATCAAACTCATAATGTAGTCAGAAACAAAAATGATAGGAAATCCTTTTGTCAAATGCAGAAAAAAATGTCTCTCAATCAATAAAAAATATGGAAAATAAAAACAATCCAAAACTTCAAACAAATCAAAGACCCTTTGTCAAACAAGCACTCAGGACCAAGATCCAGATATTATACCCTTGTGACAAAAATCAAAAGAAAAACTTGCAAAATTTACAAAGAAAAATTTTCAATTACTGAAAATCAATCAAATGCAAGCTTCAAACTTATAAATCAATCAATCACTGGTATCAGAAGTTCATCCCAAGCAATTGATGGAAAACTGGGTTAAAAAATAAAAATTAGCTCTCTCCAACAATTCGTACATGAATTGTTGCAGGTTGTAGTGGAGCACAATGTGACGATTTAGGGTCATCGCATGCTGCTAATAGGGTACAGTGCGATGTCGTCGCATTGGTCTACACCAGTTGAGTGCAACGTCAGAGGATCGACACGGTCTGTCTATATAGCATAGTGTGGCGATCTCTGAAACTAAGGAAAAAATGAAAGAAAGACAAAAATCTAACTGAAACTTCAGAGCCAAAGAGTCTAGATGGATCACCCACAGAATCAGAGAATGAATTTAACCAAAAGAAGGTAGGCTAAAATCAAATAAGAGGCAAAAAAAAAAATATATTCATTTCCCCAGTACGATCACTAATTTTGTTATCGGATTAATCGGTAAATGTGGACATAAACATATCTCCCTAGAATCCATAGGAAACTGGAACAAAACAAAACGTAATGCACACTTCGCCTTAAAATTCATCATCATATGAACTAGTTTAATGAGGTACAAGTGACATACCTTTTAAATGACACTTGTCCTCGCTAGTGTCTTCTTTGTAGCTCCTTCCTTGAGTTTTCGAAATAGTAATTCTATCTAGGAATCACAAACCAACAAAGAAAGAGAACAAAGATATATATATTCTAATGAAGTCTATGTATATGATCAAGGAATTATATAATAGAAGACGAGATGCTTATATAGGGAATAAATGCATTACTGTATTAAGTGAATATAAAGTGGATAATACAACCCATGCCTTGATGTTGCAAGGTCCCCTTTTGATGGCTCTTTGCTTGAACACACACACCTTTGCTCCAATATCTTGAATGAAGAAGATCCAAAATATGATATGAAGAACTAAAGCAAAGCTCTCAAGCATAATCTGAAGTATAACTCTCCGTACAAATATTAGTTTATTCAACCTTAGCCTTTGCCATGAGAGAGCCTTCTTTATATAGTGTGAAAGAGAGATGGATGAGGATATTAGGATGATCCCACAAAATCAAAGAAGCGAGTAAGATCCAAATCGATAGGAGGCCACCTCATCTTCTAGAAGATCCCCTTCTAGAACATTCATGAAATTTGACTTTTCCCATGCTTTAAGCATTGTCGCACCCTATGCACAAGCATCATGGGACGATGTTGTAGTCCAGGTTCAGAGAAGAGTGCGACGATCAAGCATCATTGCACCCCATGCATATAGCAGGGTGTGATGACCTTCCTTTATATGGTTTTTGACAGAGGAAAGTAAATCACCTTTCTCATGGAGAAAGTCTTCTCTTAATATTTTCAAGGAACATTAACACATGTTGTCAGGTGATCACTAAGGTGACCAAAATAATGTGTAATGATATCCACACAGATCATTGGCTACAAATCTAAGGAATCTCGACATTCTATTACAGTCGAATACCAATTGACCTCAATTTGGTCTTCAACCGGTTTCCATGCGACCTCCTAAATTGTTGGGAAAGGGGTGGACCTGTAATGAAATAGATAGACAATTCTACATATAATTGAAGAGATACAAAATTTCGAAGAAAAAATCCAGTGTCTAAAGACACAGTTACAACACTTAAGCAAAGCGCACTGTGATCAAAACATCACAGTGCATATTGGATCTTGATTTCTCCATATGATATCAACTCGATCGTTTGATCACCATGATGATAATGACCCAAGGGTTTTTCTATTTATAGCCTCAATATCTAACCAACTTCCATAAAATATGAAAGATCTTGTCCATATGTAACCATCAGTTGTTAGATTTGACTCCATAAAATCCACATTGTTGAGTTAGATTGACAAGGATTCTGAACCCGACCACCTATGGATTCAACTTGTAGTATATTGTTGGGTCGGTCGATACACCACCTGACTATCTTCGACTGCTAATCGACTGTCTGACAAATAGGCATGTCGATTGCTCGAATGATTAATGTAGATATATAGTCAATCGCTCGACCGAATGTATCTAGATGTAGGTTGACTACCCGAATGACTGAATCTAGGAGATGTGTGATGAACCATCAATTATTGATGTTCCAACACCCCCCCACATCAAAACACATCTCTGGATATTCATGAGGTGAAATTATGTCATTATTACAACCCTCCCCATAATTGCAACTTCCTGAAGCCCACACATCATACGGAGCTTGGTAAATCTAGATTTAGCAAAAGGTTTAGTAAATATATCAACAACTTGATCAGTTGTTCTGTAATATTCAAGAGAGAAAACGTCCTCATGAACCAACTGTCTCTAATAGTGAACATGGATCTCAACATGCTTCATCTTACTATGGGAAACAAGATTTTCGACAACATGTATAGAACTCTTGTTATCATAGTAGATTGTATTCGAGGTCTAGATATGAAGGCCAAGTTCTCCCAAAATTTGACAGATCCATACTACTTCAGTACCTTCTTGAACTACACCATGATATTATGCCTTTGTAGTCGACAAAGAGACTAACTTCTATTTCTTGCATGACCACACCAATGGTCCAATTCTAAATCAAAACACATATTCATAAGTGGAATTTTGATCATCATTGTTGCCAACCTAGTCGGAGTCGGTGAAGTCGATTGACGAATCTAAACTTCGATAATACTTGATACAAAAATGAGTGGTACCCTTGAGATAACAAGAAATTCGTTTGACTACTTTCCAGTGGATTTCTTTAGGGTACTACATAAACTGAGAAACTACACTAATAACAAAGGAAGTGCCAGGTCAACTATGAGTAAGATAAATAAGACTGTTGACCAATTGTTGATAAGGTATAACATTGATTGCGAGTGTTTGACAAGTTTTGGTGAGATTTACTTTGGATTGAAAAGGAGTATCACAGGGATTACAATCAACCATCTTAAAACATGTCAAAATATACATCACATATTTAGATTGATAAATGAAAAAGCCCTCACATAGGGGTAATACTTGAAGACCCAAAAAATAATGAAAAGTACCAAGATCTGTCATGTCAAAGGAGTCAAAAAGTGGTTTCTTCAATCTAAGGATGACATCATTATTATTTTCAGTAATGAGTAAGTTATATACATATACAACAACAATCAAAGTGTCTCCATTGGTATGGAGTACATACAATTTGTGATTAGATTCACAATGATTGAAACCAAGGTGAAGAAATAAACTATCGATCTTAGCATACAAATCTCGGGGAGCTTGCGTTAAACCATAAAGCAACTTCTTGAGTCAAAAAACGAAATTAGAATTTGTCACAAAACCAGGCGGATTTTCCATGAAATTTTCTTTAGATAGGTCTCAAACCCTAGTAGTTTATTATCTATCTATCTCTAAATATTATCTTCTAAGGATCTAAATTTATTATCAAGCATTGTTACTAACTCACTTTGAAGCATTGCTAGTAATCCACTTTGAAGTTTGGATTCTCCCTCTTCTCTATGTTTTTCTATTGATTCTATAGATTCATGCAGACTATCTAGGGTTACTTTGTTGGGCCTTCCTCTATTAGACTTAAGTATCAATGGTGAATTACTCTTATCGAAAATAAAAATAAATAAACGAGAAACTTGTGCACCTAATTCATTGTAGGGTTTGAATAATCATGAATAGAGTTATTGTGGATTAGATTTACTGCATACCAGATTCATCGTAGAGCACCACCAAGATTATTCACCACTGGAGATATATAAACACAAAAATGAAACATTCATTGAAAATTTGGTGGGTAGTTGATGGAGGGTAATTGTAGGAATGTTAATATTAACATTTCGTTGTGATATGATATATAATATTATTTATATTTGTATTATTATAATTTAAAGCTATGTTGCACGAGTTTCTGGAACTCAAGCTATGTTACATGAGGTTCTGGAACTCATTGGAAATGTGGATACGAGCTTCTATAACACTTAGAAGTTTCACCCAAATTTGTAGGAAAGGTTAAGTTGGGAGCAACAATATTATATATTAATTTTTTTTAGATTACAATGTATCTAGATAATGATACATTTTAAATTTTATTTCAATAAAATTGGAGGGACAACTTTTCTGACACTGGAACAACTATAATATCAAAAATACTAATTTAATTTGTGCTAGTAGTTATGTGAATACATTTAACACAATATTATATCCATAAAGATTCAACTAGAAAATGAGAAACAAAATACATATATACAATTTTAACATCTTTTTTAAAATTAAACTTTACATATATAAACTTCAAACATCTTTGTAAATTTGATCTATTTCTCTTGTTCTAATTGTAAAAAAAAAAAATAACGAACTCAAACATAGATGTATTAAAAGTTATTCATATGGAGAACTATAAAGTGAGAATTATTAAGTTTTTATTTATTTATTTAAATAATGTTTGAAATAATATTTAAGTGTAATTTAATCTTTGTTTTAAATGATAGTTTGAGTAAATATAATAAAAATATTAATAAATTAGGTTTGTTTTCATAATGAAATAAAAATATTTATATTTTAATTCAATAATATCCAAAATCTATACTATTAATACCAAAAATATAATTTTAATGTAAAGCTTTCTATACCAAAAACTCATTCCCAAGCTCCCATTTCCTTGATGTTGAAGCTCCCGAAAAGATCCAAGTTCCCAAAATCGTTCACAACCAATTGGGGATGTTTCATACCCGTTCCCAAGCTCCCAAAAACATCAGAATGATCCCCTTGAGATTAAACTCTATAAACAAAGTTGATAATTTACTCCATTTATCATCCATAGATAATGAAAAATTACTCAATTTTTTTTTTAAATCTTTAAATATATACATATACATTTATAATCCTAAAAAAATTAATATTATTATAAAAGTGACATTTTATATAATCTTTAGCCTATTTTGTTCATCATGGGTTTTTTATGTAAACTTGGAAAACCTCCAATGTGGCCCTATTTTTTATAGGATTTTGAAGAGTTACCCATGGTATTATATACTCGTTGTTTCTCGGGATTGACAATATGTTGGGTTCATGATCC
>ML845928.1:24213-36187 GCA_009831015.1 Picea engelmannii | reverse complement strand
GAGGGAATGCTTTGAGCAATTATGTTCCTTTAGGCTCTAGTCTGATTATCTGGCCACTCTTTTTGGGTGCCATATCGCTGATACGATCCCGTAGACAATTCTGATAAGATCGAGGGTTGAATCTTCAATTCCCGAGAGCTATTAAAAACTAGAAGTCATCTCTTTACCTATAACCCCTGCATAAAATAATAGACATACTAAAATAGGAAGGTGATGATTTCATTCATGATAATCGGACGTGTTGATTTGATGCAGAGATGGAGAGTACAACTCAATCCTTCATGTATAGTTGTTATCATAAAAATAGCAACCTGAAATAGATCATAAAGAGTTATGCAGATCCTCTAATCATGATTTAAAACATTAGGACATGATCTTGGCAGGGTGGTACATGCAAAAAAATGATTATTCTCGGCACTGCAGGAATAACGTTATTCTTGCAGCGCCTTTTCTGACTTTGAAAAAATTGAAAATTCAAATAATGAAACAACAAGTGATGTGACAAAAATTATTATATCAAATGCTAATCTTTAAAAAACTGAAAAATCATTTTAAAAATGCAATAAAGATTAAAAAATAATCTTCCAAGCCAAGAGGTAAAAACAAAGTTTTGACATAAAATCATGAACAAAGGGTAGGACAAGAACTAGGGACACCCACTCAGTCAAAAACAAGGTTAGGGACTAACATTGGCTCCTTATGGGGGAAAAGTTTCATGATGAAGCTTTAAGAACTGCTGACCAGTGCCTTTATATCCTTCTGATTCTCTTTATTTCTCTATTCTGTCATCCTTTATTTAAAACCAAAAATTGTAAAGAAACAATTCCATTGGGTATATGGAGTCTTTATTTGAGTTGAAAAAATAAATCCTACTGTACAAACTGAACTTTCTAACTGATTTTAAAGGAAATAATGTATCAACAATCTCGCATTTACTGGGCCTCCTAAAATCTCACTATCATCCAAATTATGTAAGATAAAGGTATTGTTGTTCATGACCCTGACTACTTTGAAAGGACCATACCATAAGTTGTCAAAATTACCATGTTTAGCTTTGTCCACTCTTCTAGCATCCCATCTCAATACAAGATCTCCCTCTATGAAAATATCCTTCTTTGTCTTTTTATCAAACGTTTCTTTGACTTTGATCTGATGAATAACAACTTTTTGATCCATCTTTTCTCTAGCCTGTTGAACCTCTATCATCTGGAAAACTCTCCTTTGAATGTCATTGGGTTCTTCTAATTCCTCTTGTATAAATTTAAGAACAGGTAAACCCAATTGAGTTGGAAAGACAACCTTTGTTCCATACACCATTTGTAAAGGGGAAGTTCCAAAAGATTTCTTATTACTGATCTGATCAACCCATAGGGAAAATTTTAACTTGGAATCCCATGACCTTTTGTTTACTGTAAGTAGTTTTTTGATAATCCTTATGAGGCTTTTATTAGATGATTCCGCTAACCCATTTTCTTGGGGATAGTACGGAGTGGAATGGACCAATTTGATGTTATATTTATTGCAAAAATCAATCATTGAATTTGATTTAAAATCTTGAGCGTTGTCAGTGACTAGCTTCTTAGGACAACCAAATCTAGAAAAAATACGTCCTTCAAGAAATTCCATGATTACCTTGTCTATTGCATTCCGGGTTGGGATTGCTTCAATCCACTTAGTAAAGTAATTTGTGGCTGTAAGTATCCATTTATGTTGTCTAGAATATGAAGGATTGATTTCTCCAATAAAGTTTAGGCCCCACTATTGAAAAGGTTCATGAGAAATGATGGGTTTTAAAGGTGAGGACATAAGTTTATGTTTTCCTGCAAATTTTTGACATGGTTCACATGCCCTCACTTGAGAAAATATGTCAGAAAATAGTACAGGCCAATAGTATCCTGCTCTTAGAATTTTGAAAGCAGTAGATTTCCAATAGTGATGTCCCCCATAAACGCCCTGGTGTAAATCACATAAAATTTGTTTTGCTTCCTCTTCATCAACAAACATTAACAAAATTCCATTAGGATCTTTACAAAACAATATTTGATCAATAATGCAATATTTCACTGATTTCAATTTAAGTGATTTGAACTTGGATTTATATAAATAAGGAGACTAAAAATTTAGCAGATAAAAGATAATATCTTTGTACCATGGTGAGGAAAAATATTTGTTTCTTACTTGTGAACCAGTTTCCTTAATCTGAAATGATGAATTTTGTGATTTGTTGGAGAAATGATACAATCCAATTGCTTTGCAATTTGACTCTGTCATCAATTTGGCAAGGCCTTGTCCTTTTATTAACTAAGTGGGATTTATAGTCAAATTGTATTCCATAATTTTAGTTATCCACTTTCCCCTTTTTCCTTCACAATTAGACTGGACCAAAATTTCTTTAACTGCACTACTTGGAACATATGCAACAATCTCAGATTGTAGGACATATACCCTGAAATATTTAAAGCCTTTACTAGAGCATATGCATGTTTCTCCATAATATCATATTTTAGTTCATAATTCCTGAGAGTCTTGCTGAGGAAAGAGATAGGTTGCTCATACCCCTGGTCATTTCGTTGTAAGAGAACAACAACTACAGTGTCTTCAGAAGTAAATGAAAAAATCAAAAACTCCTTAGAGTAATTAGGGTTGATGAGAACAGGTGCCTGGATAAGATCCCACTTAATGTTTTCAAATGATTCTTTGGCTTCTTGTATCCATTTTATTTTTGCATTCTTTTTCAACATATCAGTAATGTACTTGATGATTTTTGAAATTTTTGGTATAAATATTCTTAAAAATTGATTTTACCTATGAAGGATTGGATAGACTTATTTTTTCTTGGAATGTCTATCTGCTAAATGGTCTTTACTCTTTCAGGATCTATCTTGATTCCTTTTGGTGAAACAATATGTCCTAAAAATTTTCCTTCTTCCATGGAAAAATGAGATTTTTTAGGGTTTAATGATATACCATACCTCCTGCATTTTTCAAATGTATGCTTCAAATGATGCAAGTTTTCATCATTAGAGGTTGAAAACATAGTAATATCATCAAGATAAATAACCATGAATGCCTTTCTCACCAATAAATGCAATATCCATAGCTCTCTGAAATGTAGCTCCTGCATTCATTAATCCAAAAGGAATCTTTTCATACATGAAAGTGCCCCAGGTAGTGGTAAAATTTGTTTTCTTATTATCTTCCTCCATCACTGATATCTGATTATACCATGAATATCCATCATGCATAGAAATCCTCTTTTCCCCTACTACTCTTTGTAAAATATGCTCCATTTTAGGTAATGGATAATTGTCCTTTAGAGAACATCTGTTTAGATTTATGAAGTCTACACAAAGCTTTATCACTCCATTGTTTTTTCTAACAGGTACTAAATTAGCTACCCACTATGAGTATCTCAGTGGTACTATAAATTTAGCATCCAACAACCTTTTTAGTTCTTTTTCTATTATAGGTAGCAACAATGGATTGAATTGTCTAGATTTTTCCTTAAAAAGGTTTGGATCCAGGATTTAAAGGAATCATGTGTTTCATAATATCTGTATCAAAATCCTTTAGGTCTTCATAAGACCAGGAAAATACATCTGAAAAATGTTTCATCAAATTGACATACACGTTTCTTTGTTTTTTTGACAGTTTTCTTGATAATTTCACCATCTTGGGATTTGAATCTGGACTGATATCACAGTCTATCACTTCAGTCTCCTGTGTTTGAATAACAACTTTTCTTGAAACATCATTGTGGTTAAATAATCTATCAAGTGGAACCAGGCCCTTTTGAAGATGATTTGTTTTCAACTCAATAATTTTGTGACCAACAACATTGTCTTGAAGGACATTTGCAGAATGAACTTCCACATCATCATTTTCATTATCCCGATCTATTGAAATATTAGAAAAATCATCAATGGTCTCCAAGAACCTTTGAATTTCCTAGTCATATTTAAAAACTTGCCAATTGTTTATGTTATCTGGTATTGAGGGTCTATGTCTCACCTCAATTTCAAATTTTAAATTGGGAAAGATAGGAGTTCTGAAATTATTGGCTACAAGTGATAAAGAATCTTCTTGTTGATTCAAATTCCTGTGTACAAAAGTGATATTGAAGGAAAAAAAGAAATTGTCAACATAATCCCACACTTCATTTCTATACTTCTTTAAACCTTGTTGGTTGGTATGATAAATGTTTTTGATCCGATGGATGATAAGCTATGAATCTCCAAAAATAGAAATTTTATCTATGCCCATATTTTTAGCAGCTTTCAATCCTAACAACAGAGCTTCATATTCACTAATGTTGTTGGTTGTATCAAATTCCAGTTTGTATGACAAAGGAATAACTTCTTTGGTAGGATAAATAAAAAAAATCCCAGCCCCAGAGCCTTCTTTGGAACAAGCCCCATCAAATACCATTTTCCAAACTAGATTCTCTACATTGTCTTCAACTGTAGGTATGATTTTTTTGACTGTTGTTTCAACTATCTGATCACCAATATGAAAACTGGAAGAGCCAAGTTTATCTTATACAACATATATGGGATGATTACTAGGGTTTTCATGATCACTTACCAGGTAAGCCAACCTTACTTCCATGTACAATCTCCGATGTTCTCCACCAAACACAGGTATGGTAGCATAATTGAGATCCATTTGTAGTGTGCCTCCTACATTTTTAGCCCATGATATTGACAGAAGAATCCCAATTTAAGAGGTATATCATCCACAATTACATCCAACACCACACTTTTCATAGGTAAATGAGATAAATTAACAACCATCTCTTTAATGACTCCCATACATTTGAATTTCCTGGAGTCAAATGAATAAAGATCTAGAAAAGGCTTAGTGATGTCTAAACGTAATTCATCCATTGCCACTGTTGGCATGACATTGTGTGAAGCTCATGAATCCATTAAACAATTATGCAATATTTTTTCATGAATATTCAGAGATATATAGAAAGGAGGAGAAGCATCAGAACTATATTCAATATGAGGTCCAATGGTTATGGAAGGGTTTTCATCTTCAATATGTATAATATCTAAAAAATTAACATGAGAAAGGGGATGCAATGATTTGAGAACAAATTTTCTAAAAGGATCTGTTTTCATCAATTCTATCAGAGATATGGGGATTTTATTCTTATTAATTTCGTTTTCCAAAATGAAAGAAGAAACAAGATTCTCAGTTTCCTTTACCTCTGTAGCACTAACCTTGACATGTTTCTTTGGTTGTTGATTAGTTTTAACCCCTGAAAGTTTTTTACTAAATCCTGATTTAATTGGAGCATTAGCCCTCTTGGTTGGAACATGTGTATTTGATCTGGACCTAAGATCATATTTTTTCCTTTTAGGTTCTTTCTAGGTAATTTCACCAACATCCCCTTCCTCAAACTAATTTAGTATAAGAGAATATTCATAATATTTTTGTGTCAAATGAGTGGGAGGTAATTATGTATCATTTAAATGCACGGTAGGATAATCTTCAATGTCATCCAATCCTTCAACTTCTTCCACTGCATTATTTTGAAAAGGAGGCAAAAAATTCTTATCTTCTTGATTTCTCCTTTCTCTGGGTAATATTTGAGGGACATTGTTAGGCCTCCTAAATTGATTAGGATTTATGTATCCACCTTCCTGTTGTTACGGGGGAAAGACGCTCTATGTCTAGGGTAAACCACAATAGGCGGATATGACTGCAGAAACCAACTCTATCCCAAAAACATGCTATATAAATTAATATGCAAGCGAGATAAGAAAGAGGCCTACCTCGTACACATATTGGATGATGTCCACCGTTGAGAACTTTGATCCAAAGCTTTATACCTGCAACATTTTCTCAGCAAACAAACAAAAAAATCATATGGTGATAATAAAAAAGGTTAGCACATTAGATAACATAATCCATTAATATACATAACAAATACACCCATGGATAATAACTCATATATTTTCAAGATATCAATAGGACGAGAAAGGAGTATTTCTATTAATAAATGATCAGCAAAAGTGAAAACATTATATACTTTTGTGTCGGCATGGTTCGAAATCGAGAAACGAAGTTCCTTCCAGCTAGGCCTCCACCACTTCAATCCTCCACCAAAGGCAAGCTCATATAAGGGAGATAATGGGGTTCTCCATCAATAAGGGAAGAGCTCAGGGGCTGAACACTGTGTTCAAACTTAAAGGAAAAAGAGATGCAGACTCAATATGAAGTAATAATTTCTCTAGAGTAACTTTTCTCTCAAATTTGAATTCTTTCTCTTTTTTCCCATAGCTCGAAATTGACCCATTTATAGCCTTTAAATGGAACTGAAGAGCCGATTCAGAATGTTTCCAGAATATGGAAGGCCAAGGATCATAGATCTCCCATCGTGACATGGAAACCCAAAATTTAATTTTCTTTTTTTGGCACAAATCCCAATGTATGTGGGATGTAATGGAGCTATCTGCGTATACAATGCTGTATAGTAGGCAAGGTGCGTACATGTGGAAAATATGTATTTTTATCTTTGGATTTATTAGACAGGGATGATAAGTCTGCATAGGGAAATGGAAAAATGCCTTCTGTGCAAGATTGCATAGGGTGAGGAAAATCTTTCTATAAAAAATGCCCCCTAATGTGTGAGGTCAGAGGACTATCTGTGATGGCCGAAATACATTATAAACAACCCAAAAGTGGAGTGACAGGGAACCAGTTGGATGAACTAGTTTCTCATTACATTCTGCACTGACTTTGCATACATGGTTTCCAATAGAATTACAATGCAGATCCATGTGAAAATATACCAAACAAGTGTTCGTGGCCATGAATAGGAAAATACAAATGCGGTTACATGCCAAAAGTTGTCATAGTCACGAACAAGGCCTAGTAAAACTAGTCTCAAAACCAATCTGAAGATATCTGTATACAATGGAGTATAATTTGATCTCCCATGATCACTGAAGTCATATAGGTCATGGTCCAATGAAAAGGAAGCAACAACTCAGGAAAGCTATGGCCACATAGTGATGTCTTCAATTATTCTACACAATCCACCAGGGGTGCAAGTCTACATCATGTGAATAAAGGAGTTGAGTTTGAACACAATGAGACATTGTTTGATTATCGGTCATTGAGGTATACTGTTAAAAAACATGAGACAACCTACTGATAATGAAAGTAGGTATCAAGGAACCAAGTACATTCTTACAAGTGTGAATAAATGATCTAGTGTCGAACATCTGAATAATCCATTGATAAGGAGACATTGATGTATTCCTAACTGTCGATGGCGAGAGAACCTGCCACTAATGACTGCAAGACTCAAGGTACTCATAAGACTCTAGGTCTCATTTCTAGAATATATGAGTTGAATTCGATGGAAGAAGACCCGCTGAAAGGAGATCATTAAGGAATCTCTCATCACTCAGAATGAGGTACAAAGCATGAGCTTCATGATTTGGTGGAAATCAGACGAAGAGCATGTTCACAAACCAATGACCCTGATGTCTTTTGCGTGTGCCAAGTGCAAGCGGTACATGAAAAAGACCCTCTGAATAACATCCAATGATGAAAAATGTTGACAAAGGTGAGAACACCACCAATAAGGCTAATGGCATCCAAGACACTGCACGAATTCCAATTTGTGAATATATGTCTTGTCGTTGAACACAAGGGAAACCACCCAGTCAATGACCAATGATGAAACATCGACTGTTGGGTTCAAGATTAACTACCAATGATGAAAGTAGGGTCAAGGTGTATGATAAGACTATAATATCATGTGACTCTGAGAAAAACTGAGGGTATGGCTGACATGCAAAGTCAAGAGTTTTGAGAAGTGGTCAACATAGGTTGATAGAATTCCTTTGAACAAGAGCATGAGACATATGGACGACTCTGACAACATAGAATCAATGATGAAACAATGAGATGCAGGAGGCATCAATCAAGTTCTCCATAGGGACTAGAAGAGTAACCGGTCGGTAGAGAAGACTCTGTAACGAGATCAACTTCCTAAGGCCATGCTAAACCCAAAATTATGGTGACAAATGGACTCAATAACTTTGTGCTTTGTTCAAAGGTGACACAACTGCTGCCAATATAAGATAATACTCCCTTTCGGCTCGTCTTTTTTTGTTTTTTCATAGACAAATGAATGTTATGATACAGAGAAGGAAATGGGTATCGCAAGTAAGAAAAACTAGTTCCAACAGTGGAACATACCTATGCTCAATTCAAGGATATGCATGCGAGATATAGACATTCAGGGGAATGTTCCCTCCTAGGTATAGGGTGTCAAATTGTGAAAGATAAAAACAATGCTTTTCTTGGTTGAGGATGCAAAAACTATTGAGGCACACTTTTTACAACGCAAAGCGAGAACCGACTATAGGCTCAATATTGCAAGCAAGGGCATGAGATGCAATCACAACTTAATGCCAAAAAACTTCCTTTTTTATGTATTTTAGTTTACTTGGTGTGAAAAAGGGATAAACTTGTGCCAAATAGACGTCTTTTCAAATCCAATTTATGAGTGTGAAAGAGACAATTTCACTCGACAATATTTTCTCTTTTTGAAGACAAGTTGGAAAAGAGATTAAATTGAAACTCACAACCTTTCAAGTCCAATTTAATGAGTGTGAAAGGGACAAATCACTCGACAATATTTTCTCTTTTTACACGAGTCAAAAAGGGGCTTAAATTAGATTCGTGGATGCTATTCTAAGTAGCATATAATGGGGGAGGCCAAGGCTCCCGTGCATGACTTCTGTGAAAGGTCAACAACTTATGAAGAGATGACACAAGCTAGGGAAAACCCAAATCTTTCTAGGTCGAGGGGGATAAAGTACTTGTAGAGGTTTCCTTATCTATAATATATCAAAGAATGCCCCTTATCTGGAAGGGTGTATAAGAAGGAAGTCGAGTCTCTACAAGATTATTCCAATCAAAGGAAACCACCCTAGGAATTGGAGGGAACATACTCGAAAAGAGTGGAATTCTCCCTAGTGAAGAAGGTATAGAACTAGAAATGCTAAGGACATGGTCGAAGGACGCATAACCCTCCAAAAGAAGAGTGGGATTGACTGAAGATTGCATTAGCAGTTTCATTTCCTTAGGCTTGTCACTCTCCAAGAGAAGAGTGGGATTGACCGAATATTGCATCAACATGACTACTTCTTCAACTGTTGGTTGAATATCATGTGAGACAACAAGGTCAAGAGATGCATCACCCCCAAAAATAGGAGTGGTGTCAGTCAAATATTGCATTGACACGACCGCTAGTTGAACATGATGCGAGACAACAAGGTTAAGGGATGCATCAACCCCTAAAGGAAGAGGTGTGTTGGCCGAAGATTTCATCGGCATGACTGCTATATCAACCAAAGTAGGTTGGGAAGCCAAAGGCCCCCAAGGAAAGGACCATGCTTCTTTTACCACAATAGTAGCAGGGCACAAACGAGTAAGGTCGTCTCCTTTGCAAAGCCTACAAAGGAACTTGGGCTTACATCTTACACGTCTAGGCTTCTCAATCGTATGAATGCCCCAAACATGACTTGTAGTGGCTGGTGACATGCTCTTTGCATGACTTGCAGAGGTCAGTAGAAAATACCCAACATGATTGGCAGAGGTTGGTGATGTATGTGTAGTGTGACTAGCGATGATTAGACTTGTGCCCCCAACATGACTTGCATTGGATGGTTGTTGGCCTTCAACATGACTAGAAGAGGTTGTCGACCTATCTACAACATGAATAACAAAGGTTGGTGATATAATGCCAGTATGTGGCTGACCTTCACAAGACGCAGTTGAGGAAGGTAGGGTCCAAGGATCCTTAAAATAGGAAGTGTGGAAAGGAATGGACCTCCCTGTCGAAACGAGCCTATTGGACATGGTGTAAACGTGGTGAATCGGTGACGTGAATTCGAAAGTACCCATGAGGGAAGAATACATTCTGAAACCGATATTATCAGTTGTCGGATGAGAATTGTTGATCATAGGAATCGACTGTCCAATAGATGCATTGGGACTAGCATACACAAAGGATAACTGGTTGATCTTCACGATATTCCCTTCATGAGAAAAACAAAGAGTACAAAAGAAGGAAAATATGATGACGACCATAGCATAGGTCCAATTGTATCCTAGAAACAAGTTATAATCAAGAGGCACATCAACTACCTCTACCTCCACCTCTACCATCTTTCCACCTAACTCAACCATAAAGGCAGGAAGAATATCACGAGGGAAGAAGGAATGACCATCAAAAGAAGTCAAAATGTTCGATGACTTGGAAGGAGTCAGAGAACTGAGAGCTTTCCTATAGATCAGGGACATCACAGATGTATCAATGCCTTCATCAACAACCACAAGTTTGATGGTATACTTTGAGTACTCCACGTGGATTTGGAAAGCCACATGGTAAGGAAAGCAAGGCTTCACATCTATGAATATTATACCAATATTTTCTGATCCACTATTTTCTAGAGCTCCTAAAGCCGATAACAATGTATTCCTCAGTGAAGGACGTGTCTAGAGTACCTCTAAATCTGACATCGCACAAGGGGCTTGACCCAGGTCCTCAACAATAGAGTAATTCTAGGCAGCTCTAGCATTAGGATTATGGGTAGAGACCTTGAGTACTCCTTTTGAAATATGAGGCAGTGGCTTTGGTTTTCAATTTGTAATTTCGTCTCTGAAGGAGGAGGAGGAAATTCTAGACTAGGAATATCTTGTGAAGAGATATAATCTCGAGATCGAGTGGCTACATTGATTTTCGCATTGACCATATTGATACACAAATGGTTTCCATCTTGCAATGATGGGTTTTGACTCCCACTAGCAACATTTCTGGCATTTTAGGAACTCGAGGCCATGTGTTGGTTATGTGGGAATGGATTTGTTAGCACGACGGGAGGTAGAGATAATAACCTCACAGCTTCCACAAGTTTGGGGCACAAATGGGTAAGGTGATCGTCTGTGTAAATATTATAGGGAAATTTCACCTTATGTCTTTCTCGTTTGCCCTCTATAGCATTATTATTCGTCTTCCCATTATTATCATTGTCTTTGGGTTTATTACCATTTTTCCCACCCTTACGATTATTACGTCCTTTCTTCTTATTCTTGCTTGGTTACTGGTTACCATTTGAATTGGCCGATGATTGCACAAAAATTACATCTGCCGACTGAGTGGGATTGGAAGACACAAATGAAGCTAGCCCTCCTACAGACTAGTTTAGAGACAACTCTTTCAAATGGTTTTTCACCGAGTCTGTGGATCTTACATTAACAAAACCTACAATTCCATCGGCATGAGGTCGGATCTTTTTTCTAGGGTCATAATTTGACCACGGTGCGTCTGGAAGATGGTGGTATAACATCCCAGACTGAGCATATATCAGATTTAACTATTGGACTCTAAAGATCACTTTTTCCTTAGTGGTAACCCCAGAAGTAACAACATCCTTCGAGATATGAGTGTGCAAAGACTTAAAGAACCATTCTAAAATAAAGGTCGGGGGTATAGGGGTCTTAATCAACCTCTTCCGTTTACGCCACTCTTGAATATGATCCGAGATATGAGTGTCGGTGTCCTGGCATAAAGTCAACAAAAGTTCTAGGCCAACATCATAACGAATGGGAAACTAGAAGTGGTTAAGGAAGACCATCACCAACTGACTAAAGGTCCCATATTCCCCCCTGGGTATCTCAATATACCATTTTTTAGAAACTCCAATGAGGGTGCATTGAAATAATATCAAATGAATGGAATCATCAATAAGGGAATTTGATGAGCACCAAAGGTGAAAGGTAGTGACATAATCACCAAGATCCTCTCCATTATTACCTTTGAACTTCAGAATGTTTGAAAGAATCTTGGTGTGGACAAAAGGCCATGTAGGATCATGACTCACATGGTCATTCATTAACTTAGACAAGTCTGGCAAATTAAGCATGGCCAGAAAGGGGAGAC